>CABFPE010000023.1:46483-56713 GCA_900660155.1 Hofstenia miamia
ATATATATATATATATATATATATATATACAATTGAGAAAAAATGTGGATGTATGAAATATTTTGCATCCCATAATGACATACAGCAAAGTTTTCTTGCTAGCTTACTAAAATATTTGTTAGGAAAATTTAAAAAGGGAGAAATTCTATTTTATCTTTATATACTAGCAAATATACTTGATGTACTATTCACATCTAGTCTACGCAAATTGAATCTGGAAGAAATATTTTAGTAGACTAACTTAGCATTTAGCTTAAAACAGCCTTTCTATGAATATTGAACAATTATTCTACAGAAGCTTTCTTGTAAGTTTTCGGCATTACTGAGGAAATACGTCTAAATGATTACATGCAAACACAAGGTACAATGTATTCTATAAATTTGTATAATTCTATCATAACCGTTGAGTAAAATAAACACATGGAATTCTTTACTATACAATACAGCAAATATTACCTTAATTATTATAATCATTAATATTTATTTGATTCTTATATTTTCTTTTTAGTTATTATGTCAATCAGCTATTCACTGGTTTTGAAGAGCCACAAATACATTTGTAATCTGGATCTGAGGGACTAAAATATATTCATAAAATTTTCTTGGTTTTTCTTGAATAAATTTTTTTAAGGATATAATTTGCGAAAATGCCAAACTTATATTTAAAATTAAGATGGAGGCCAATTAACTTATCTAGCAAGGCCATATAAATTACATGAAATGATATTTTCAATACTAACTATCAATTATCTAGTGTGCAGAAACATAAGTATTTAAAGACGAAATGCATGTAAGTGTGACCTAAAAAATTTTTAACAAGCTATGAAATTTTATATATATATATAAACACCAAATATTATTTAATTTATGTACTAAACATGTCAAATAAAACCCTCAATGCATGCAAAAATATTGAAATAACTTCCACATCATGAGGACAACGAATATAATAAAATAAAAAATGAGTAAAGTTCCATTCTAATTGAATGATAAAATCAAATAATTAAGGTAACTGGATTTAAACCTGTACTTTTCAGTACCTGAATTAACAGTAAACAAATGTAAAGTATTTTCACTATGGTTCAGTATTTGAAAACAATCGAAAGCAAAGGGTATTAAATACTTACAATGGACAGCAGCAACTAAAAATATAACAAGATATAAATACAATTATAATTATAGGGGTCAATTATAATTATAATAATCCGCATGTTAATTGCAAAAAAAACTGATAAATACAATAAATTTACATCCAAAGTTTACTATAACAAGCGGAAAAATCTGAAAAAAATTATCTGACACATTTATACGCAAATAAATTAAAGAAACAAAAAACTGTTACTTTCGAAAAGTAAATATAATGCTATTTTATTACACTGGGTTTCAAAAATTTAGTCAATCCAATGGGGAAAGGGGCGTTATTATCTGCACACTGTCGAAGGCGTTCATGAAAGATGTCATGTACTCGGTGTGGATAATTTCACGAAGAATGGCATCTTTAAGTTGTTATCCACAGAGGAAAAAATCACAATGGATTAAAATATGGAGAACTGCCTGGACAATCAATGTTACCACGCAGTGAGATTAAATGACCGCAGAGCATCTTTCTCAAAATCCCCCATTTCACGCCGGAAAGTGTGGGCCCTTGCCTATGGTTTTGTGGAACACTGATACCGAATCCGATACCACTGTATTTTGATAATACCATAAAATTATGAATACCGCCATATGTTGCCTAATAAACTGATCGGTATTTTATTTAAGATAGACTATACTGTGTGCAAAACTGTAAGCGAGCTGGGTGAGCAGTCAAGACGCAGGTTAATAATTTAAAGAAAAAAATATTCCTTTATAAATATAGCATTATGCGTAAATGGTTCTTTCGTACAAATTTTCAAAAATTGTACAAGACTGTTCATGTGGACCTATGTATTTCGTAGTAGATTGCGATTAACATGTGCGAGTTGAAAATACGAGCCATGTAGGTACAACATTTCTTCCATTTCGTGAAATTCAATTAACTACTATAAAAAAGCCGACAAACTATTCATAAAATGGCATCCAATTAAACTGATGCTTCTGAAGCACAAATATCCAATGTTAAACATTGACATTCAAAAACCACAAATAAAGATTGTATAAATCAAATACACGGAACACTGCTCAATATATCCTTCTAAAATATATATATAGATAATGTGGTAATAATTTTGCGTATAACAAATTTAAATTGAATATTTAGATTTAAAAATAATTTTTAGAAGGAAAATAAAAAACTACAATGTCAATTGGAGTTTTATTAGTTTCCAGGCAATACTAACTCAATGCTGAAATTTTGCATAATTATTCTTAAAAAATTTGAATGCTACAATTTTAATGAATGATGTCACAATTATCTTTGTACTAGTTATATATTTCTAACAAGGTGAATATTTTGTATGAATTCGGCTTTATATTTCTGAATTTGCAGTCTATGTTTTGTCGCAAATTTTTTTATGTCGAAAATTTTTGTATTAATTACAATTTTCGTGCAATTTGGGATTTTTATCAAAAATATTACATTTTTATTAGTACTAATATATATATATTAGTTGGAAGTATTAGTAAAAGTCTTCGAAGTGAATGGATTTGCATGGTGAACTTTGCGTTCTCGTATGTAGTACATACAAGTTTTTGTACTTTAAACAACACAACATTTCTTGCAATTTCTATATGAGGATCTTGAATGCTTTGAAGTTTTCTTAATAAATCAAGATTTTCCAAATTTTCAGTGATGTAAGTGAGGAGCATATGGAAGTAATTCTATGTTTTTCCAAAATTGAATCATTGCGTAATTATTAAAAATATACATTCTTTGGATGAAACTAACGGTGGAAGAACTGTCTTGATAAAATTATTAAATGCCAATATTTATATTTTCAATGGAAAAGCCCATTCGTAAATTACTACAAATTAAAACTGCAATCAAAAGCAAACCTAATTTTATTCAAATCTTCATATTGTCGAATATGATTGTGTTTCTTTAAGTTTCAAGTATTTTTCGGGAAATTGAAAAACATTCACACGTTAAGGAAAATAGGTCAATCTTAACAACTGTCCTTTGTTAGTGCAACCAGAGATAGAAGTAAAAAATAATTAAATAGAAACTACACTGCACTGCGTGTATGACATTGTAAAATAAGTAAATTACATTAATTCATTTTCTGAAGTTATAAACTCCCGGTTCTTAAGTTACAATATAATGTACATAAATACTATGTTATTATTATAGCTATGTGAGAAGATGACTGAAATGGAATTCTCCAAAATGTAATTAATTTTATGTGTAATATTTTATGTACTGTGTTGTAATTTCCATGATAAATCTACATGAAGTTTAGTGTTACATGAAATAAATATATATATATATATATATATATATATATATATATATATAGAACCCTATTGTTCATCAAACAAATGATTGTAAGATTTTAGATCCTCGAACAAGAACTACAAATATTCATAAAGCGCCCGTATATAAGATCCGTGCCCGTACTATAGAAGCCCGTAATATTTTGTTCGTGCCCGTTACGGCAAATCTAAAACTTTCAGTAACTAAACTTTAGATAAGAGTAGGTTACAAGAGTTAATTCAGAACATAATAAATATGATTCTTCAAAGTGAAATTATGGGGGCATTCAAAATGTAGGGGGAGGCGTTGCAGCCGCCTCGCGACGCCACTGGTAGTGGCCAGTTCGCAACACTACAGCCTTCTTCTGTGTCAGTCATTGTTAAGTAAACATTATTTAAACAACTTCAATAACAAAGAAATTTACTATCTCCATTTGTAAGATGTTATGACACTATAAAATATTGTTTTTGTAAATGCGGTTAATTTGTCATTGTTTCATGCATTCAAATGTTCCTGTTAATTTCAAATTAATTTAAAATATTCATAATAATTTAGCAAATTTATTTAAAATGCATAAGTAATGTTTAAATATGCAAATGTAATTGAAAAAAATATTATTTTTAACTGTGAAAATCGAATAAAATACTAAAAAATTATATGATTAATGATTTTTTATTAATTTAATACGTCGAAATTACTGCTATTTTGCTTCAATAATAATTAAATACTGCAGTCAAAAACATATATGTCGCATGATTTAGTGTTTACACCGTGACAGCGAAAAACCCATACAATAAAATTAAAATTATTTGATCTACATCTGTTTTATAATTACCCTACTTGAGAGTTCGTATGTCTTATGTCACATGTAAACAGGATATTAGTAAACATGCTCATTGCCAACAACATTAAAAGCATTGGGTAATTTGTCTCAATTTTTTAGATTGTATTTTTATGAATAATGAGATATTTGGGGTTAACCGATATTAAATGCATATGCGTTCAGTACACGTTCTTTCAATTGTACAAATGTACAATGTAATGCAAAAAACGGACCAAAACAGCTATGCCAGTCACAACCAGTCAAAAAAAAGAATTGAACTAATAAATATGGCGAAACCAGGTAAAGCGGTTTAAACTGATACAATAGAATATATTTGGAGAAATTAATAGCAGATTAATTGAAATCACGATTTGTAATAAGAATAATTGATCCTTTTGTATATAACAAATAATTTTGTTACAACCTCGAGATTTATTCTATTAACCTATTCTTCACAAAGGAAGCGGGTAGTAAATTTACCCCTTTGTGGATTTTTTTTAATAACTTTTCCTAAATAAAATTTAAAAGGTTGGCTGAACTTTTCACTAGGAAAGATTTTAACAACAATCATAGCTTTTTGTTCTGTCTTTTAAGTAACGAAAAGTAACCAAAACTTCTTGTTATTTTGCTTCAGAAATAAGCAGAATTTTCGTCATTTAGCTTCGAAAAGTAATTAAAATGGTTTCGTCTTTTAGTTTTTAATTATTAATATTATTACATTAGTGAACATTGAAGCAAAGACGTTAATATTAGAGATGAGTGCGGTGCTGTAAAACCCGAAATGCACACAATTGCAGTGGATAGTGGTGGCATTGAAGTTATAAAGATAACGTGTTTTGTTTTAAGATTTAAAATCTCTATGTATTTCTCAAAAAACTGTTTCTGAAACAAAACTAAGAGATTTCACATGCAAAATATAAAAAAATTTTTTGATCCGCAATGGTAGAGACTACATCGAAGGATTGTAAATGTGTATATATTCATGTTTCAAAATACAGTTTGGTTTATTATACATTGCTTTGTTACTAAAATAGAAATGTGCAAGACTAATTGACTAGCCCACGTATTAATAAATTTGTCCAATTAGGAGTAGAAGGTTGAGACTTATATCTAATTTATCATTATGAGGTAATGGTTTATTCCTGTCAGGAATTGGAATCATTTATGAATGAAATTTTGTTGCAAGAAGTTCTTATATGTCCGTTTGTAAAATAATGGAGGTTAGGGTTCCTTCAAATCCTTCAAATAATGCTGATTGGTGCAAAGAAGAGATTAAGATTGAAAAGGAAAATAAATAAAGCAATCAGATAATTAGAATAATTGCCAATTAAAACTTTTGTATTTAATAATGATTAGATTTCATATAAGAGCAAATGTTTAGACAAAATTCTGGGGACAATACCCTCCTCGTTAATTTTCGCTAACACATGCAAGGTACCAAATTTATGGATTTCTTAAATGCTAATAAGGTCCAGGAAGAAGATGCTACATGGCAACCATGACAGTTTGCAAGAATCCAATATAATCATGGAAGATTAAATTACCCATTCATTCAAACCAATGAGAACAGAGACATTTTAGGCTTATGTAAAGACAATATAGGTGTACCAAGACTAAACATAAACTGCCAAAGATTAAGCAAGAAGAATGATTACATGAAAAAAATTTTTTCCTTCCCTACTAAAGACAATCATTAATTAAAAAACAAACTAGCCTAAATGCACAAGGGGAGATGAAACCTACAATTAAATCATTAGTGGAACCAACCACTACAATGCAATTGTAGTGAACATGACAAATCAAAACAGAAAGTATAGTGTGAATAAAATTCAGAAATCACAATCAATTCCCAAAGTATTACTAATTGAGCTGTTGATAGTAGCAGTAACACCACCTCTACAGACATGGAGCTAACCACAATACACATGTTTCCAAAAACAAGCCCCAGTGAAATCTAACCGATTCTAAAATGCAATCAGGAAAACAAACAGGTCCTGAAAATGGAAATCAGAAAACTAATCAAACATTTGAGGAAATTACCAATGAAAAACAACTGATTGTAAATGAACTCAAAAAGGAAATGAGCAAATGCTTGGAGGAACAAAGAAATCAGTTCAAAAATGATATAAAAAGATTAACACAGCTGCTAGCAGAATCAAATCAAAGAATATTTGAACAAAACGAAAAATGGGAAATTATGTATCAAGAATTGGAAGAAGAAAACAAACAACTACTTAAAGACAAACAAGTACAACTAAATGAGATTGAACATCTTTAAAGTGAATTATGATGAATAAAATTAATTGAAGATGAGAAGAGGGAACAAGCAGAAAAGCAAACACATCAAATATTTGTTGACAACTACCAAAAATAGCACTGCAAGCAACAATGATGCACAATTTGTCACCAAATGGGAGACAATCCCATACAAAGAAGAGGAGAGAGAGAGAAAAAAATAATCAACAAGATAACCCAAACTATAGAACAACAACTGAAAGAAGAGACAAAAACAAAAAATTATGAAGACCATTGTATACCAAATCAATCTTGAGCAAAGATACATGTGAAGAGACTACACTATGCAAAGCCCCATTACCCAAGTTCAATGAAAAGATTGATAGCTATTCACCCACATTCAAAGAGTGGCTACAAATGTTTGAACTCACAATGAAGGAGAGAAAAGTGACACAAGATGCAGCAGCAGCCAGATTGCCACTATACCTAACAGGTGCAGCATATCAGTATTTTATTGAATATTAGATGTGCAAACAAAAAACAAATATAAATTGTTAACAGGGAACTTTTTGGACTACTACAAAAACAAAGGGTTTAAGAATCAGTATCAGATACTACTGAATGGCACAAAAATGAGGAAAAACAAAGACATTGGGAACTATGTACCACAGGTAGAAAGTCTGCTAACAATTAGTTCAAAAGGATAACAATATTCCAAGTATGCCAGCAATTTGAAATAAAATGACAAAATTGAAAGAATGATTAGAAAGACAGTGGATATTCAAGCCACACTAGAAAATAACTCAGGCATATAGTAAAAGGCAATGTGGAATGGAGAAAATGAAGCATGGAGACTGAACCAAAGTTTAAAAAAATTCAGTGTGAACCAGCATGAGAAAAAACCTGACAATATTATAATGAAAAAACAAGAGATAAGAAGACAAAGTTGAAAGAAAAGTAAAGAAATGTTTTAACTGTGGACAGAAGGGACACAGAAAGCTGGACTGCAAGAAACAAATAAACATCATAGAAAATGGTGAAGAATACTATGAAGATGAAGACATATTAGATTTGCAAAACAAAAGTGTTTCAGAAGAAGAACAGTTGCAAGATGAATTGGAAAACTAGGAGGGCCATCTTGACAACACTGAGCACTTGTAATTATTGTGAAAACTAAAGTTGTGATAAATGGACTAATGATGAATGCACAACAAAATTATGATTTGAAAGTAAGTAATCCTCAAGTCCAAATCAAGGGCACAGTGGTGAAAACAGAAGAAGAAAATGAATAAAGAGTACCAGAAATAAAAGAAGAAGATTATCAACACTTAACAAGTGAAGAGATAAGAAGGCTAAAGGCAATACTAGGGAAACAACAGAATATTCAACATTTTAATGATATATCACAAATGTATTAAAAAACAAGATGCATAAAATTGAAGATGGGATTAATCCATACATTGATGATATAATATTAACAAGCAATGCAGTAGAAGAACACATGGCAAAACTAGATAGAATATTGGCCATACTGAAGGAAGCTAGACTATGAATCAACAGTAACAAACATGATCTCCTAAAAGAAAAAATAATATTCCTAGTGTGGCATCAGCATGAAATCAGCTAACTATTCTCCTATCCTAGCTTTTGAGGGTTTTGAGTTGATGCATGGATTTACTGATGCTATCAAATAATTAACTCTTCCTACTGTTATACCCTATCCTAATAAAAGTTAAAAGTAAAACAGGAGATTGTGTTGGGGAAGAGTGGCCAGAAAGTTAAAAGTAAAACAGGAGATTGTGTTGGGGAAGAGTGGCCAGACTCAGCTTACCAAATACAAGAAAACTTTAAGATGAATTTTTAGACTAGATTCTTAATTGATTAGGAATAAAGAAATACTAACTCTTTGTTGCAAGTAGTAAACCTAAGTGCTAAGTGAAAATAACTTATACTGAATGTGATCCTTGATTTGTGTGATTTGTGTGAAAGCATTCATAACAATTTTAGTAACAAAAAAAGCAGTACAACAGCCCTAGTCTTTTACCTAACCTAGGTAAAGTTTGCCCATCATCTGGGTGCCCTTTAACTACATGTATGAAATTAGAAACACATAATTTAAAGAAACAATAAGTCAAGATAAAAAGTAAAACAAATTTACTGAGAACAAATTGAAGAGATTCTAAATGAAAAATTCACAGACAAATGAAAGTCAATAATTGTAAATAAAAATATACTGCATGAAAATATGAATAATATTTGACAGGTAAAAATTGATCATCTGCTAGAGTTTTAATGCATTGTTAAATTAGCAGAAATTCAGATCAAAGTAAATAGCACCATTACCACTTTGTCAAAATTACAATTGAAATAAATTTGAAATTATAATATTGCAATTGAAATAACTGAAAACAAAGAATGCAAAATAATAACAGTCTTTATGCCACACTTCAAAGGATAATTGAGAAAGGAAGGATAGCATGAAGGATAATGCAAGGGATAGGAGCAAGAAAATCAAGAAAGTGAATCACAAAAAATATCTACAAAGCATAATGGGATGCTTCAATTGTAGCATCTACTACCAAGCTTTAACAGAGAGTAAATTATTCTTTTAAATTATTGTTCCTTGTTATATGTTTGTAGGGATGTACTGATGTTAACTTTGGATTACTCTGACCTGAGATACACTATCATTAACCTTTGTTTAACTTAAGGTAACTCAATACTGTTTAGGTATACCACTCTCACAGTTCTTCTCCATGATTTGGCTATGGCCTCTGGGCTGACTCTAATCTCTGAATCAATCCACATGTGCCTCCATCATTGATTGAGTAATTCCAAATCTCAGCTCATCAAAGTACTTATGTGTTCCCTATCCTAACTCAGTGCAGCTCTCAATGCAGTTTGTAACTGACTTAAACTCAATTTTTAATGTGTAATTATGATACTTCACAATCTGGCAATGTCACTAGTTGCTTAATAAATATTGTAGAGTTGCTCGGGGACTTTTGTCGATTTTATTCTTTAAGAATTATTCTGTATTTACGTCACCATGACGTCAACATTATTTTCGATCTCAGGTTGTTATTGTTAATTCGATGTCCCCTAGTTGGTGCATATTATGATTGCTCAAATTGAATTTACGAGGGAAAAGATATTGATCATGTTTAAACTACATAGACATTCGGTTTGGTAATCAAAAAACTTTTGTATAAAACCTGATAGAACTGTAGTGATTGTTTAATAGATTTTATCTACTCTCAACTGCCGTCTTTACCGTTGTATTTTTTATTTATATTTTATCTAGATGAAAACTATTGCTTAAGATTGGCAACAATTCGGGAGTGCTTTCACTAGCACGGGGTGACAAGTTGCTTCTGGAGGTCTGTTGATTATCCAGTCCGAATTGTGGACCCATTAAGTTACGTATATGGTTATGTATAGGGAAATAATAAATCTCTTGTTCATGGTTCAACATGTACATGCACTTATACAATCTAACACTGTGATGATACCATGCCATTGGCTAGCACGAATATCTGGCAATTACAGATTATTTAATAGTGAGCTGAGAGATAACAATGAAAATGAGATCCTGTATTTTTTGATGTGAGATAGAAATTAACAAGTGAGACAAATAGGGTAGCACCAGTCAATAGGTTAAGCATGTTACTTCTGGATGCTCTGCTTTGGCTGGAAGCCATAGGAATTGGTCATCTTGGATCTTACCTAAAGTAGTTTTGTTACTTGGATGAATTACCAATGTTACATCTATAAGTTA
>CABFPE010000023.1:56727-67321 GCA_900660155.1 Hofstenia miamia
TTGGCTAGCATGAATATCTGGCAATTACAGATTATTTAATAGTGAGCTGAGAGATAACAATGAAAATGAGATCCTGTATTTTTTGATGTGAGATAGAAATTAACAAGTGAGACAAATAGGGTAGCACCAGTCAATAGGTTAAGCACGTTACTTCTGGATGCTCTGCTTCAGCTGGAAGCCATAGGAATTGGTCATCTTGGATCTTACCTAAAGTAGTTTTGTTACTTGGATGAATTACCAATGTTACATCTATAAGTTAAAAGTTCTCTGTTATTCTGTTTCTCGGAATCATGGCTGTACTGTAAATGCTATTCAAACCTTCTGCAGAGTCAATTAAGTTTCTAGTTAAGTTTCCCTACCAGCCCACGATTCTACAATATTACTTCAGCCATTGCCAAAAACTATTGCTTAAATTAATATAATTAGATAAAGTGAATAGTTACTTGCAGCTTCCTACCTTACATTTAAATAAAAGTACATGCTCAGTCTATTTATCAGTCTATTTATAGGTCACCTAATTTGACAGTGTAATATAGATATAACCCATGATAGGCTATCCAGCCTTATCTCTGATATCAGTTATTTAATCCATGCAAACAAATGAATCAATAGTCAGCTCAACAGAGGAAAACTCTTATCCCTACACCTAACCTAAATGCAGGTTCATGGCTTGGATCAAGGACCCTCAAATTGCTCCTGATGTGTTCCCAAGCCACTACTACTGCATTTACCATTTAGCTTGACATTAATTAATAATAAGCAAACCAAATTAAATCTAAGAATAAATTTTTTTTCAACAGTTTCCAAATTGATTTCAGCTCTATTTACACTCTAATTCAAAAAGTACCTGTTGTTTGAAATTTGAATTTAATTTGTCTGCCAAAATGGCTAAAAATAATGGAAGCAATTTCGCCCCCTTTGTTTAGTCAAATTATTTGTTGACAAGTACTAATTTGCTATTTTGTTTCTTAGTTGCATTTATAAAAATAATGATGATAAATAAACTTAATTTGTTTTTAATCAATAAATCATAATTTAATCTTAATACTGACTAATCATCTGATCTTCTCTTCTTTAGCAGCATTATTCTTTGGATTATGCTACACAATTATTACAGCACATTCATTACTAATTTTGTAGACAAGACAAAATAAAGAAATCAGTACCATTAATATGGACTTAGGAACAACAAAAACAGCTAAACAACATAAAGGAAGAATTGTTGAAATTACCATTGTTGAACACTCTGACTACACAAGGGAATTCATATTGGATTGTGATGCTAGTAAGATGGCAATAGGTGAAACACTAGGACAAGAAAAGAATGGCAGAGAAGTTCCAAACCAATTTTTCAGCAAAAAGTTAAGAGCTAGTGAAGAAAACTATGAGTCAACAAATATAGAGATGCTCACATTAATAAAAAAGCTTCAACACTTCTTGACAAGAAATGGTTTAGAGTTAGAACCAATAATAGTGACTTGGTATAATTGAAAAAAAATTCAGGAGACAAATCATTAATAGTATCCAGCTGAATAGAGTATTTGAATGAACTTAATTTCACAATAGAACACAGAAAAGGAAACCTACTCAGTAATGTAGATTTTTGTACCTCACTACCAAAAAAGACTGAGAGAAGATGCAATTCCAATTTTTACCATACAAAGACTATAAAGAATTGCTAGAAATTAATGTTGACAAGAAAGGACAACTAATTCTACCAATAACTCTGAAAGAAGAGATAACAGAATGAGACATAATTTAAAAACAACAAGAAGATTTGAAACTGAGAGACATAAGAAAGAAGTTAAAAAAAACTCTGGAAAAGTACCATCAAAGATAACAAACAGTTACTACAGAAGATACAAATGGAAGATATACAAAAAATGTATTGTTATACATAGAAGCACAAAGTAACAGATTTGCTATACCAGAACAGGGTTTTCTAGTCAAGTTCAAGTTACTCAGGTTGAGTTTGAGTTTTTATTTTTCAAGTCAAGTTCAAGTAATTTTTAAAATAAAAATTCAAAGTTATATCAAGTTTTTTTCTAATTCCGAATTTTTTAGGGTAAAAACATTTATTTTACAATAATTCTAAGCTAAAAATTAGTTTTTGTGATTGGTAAGAAAATTTATATTTAAAAAAATTAAATTTTTACAGTATTTTCAAGTGGATTTTCAAATGAGTTTAAGTTTGAGTTTTGATGATTTCTCTTCCAAGTTTTTCTGATCAAGTTTTGCAAGCTCATTCAAGTTCAAGTTCCTAACATTCTCAGTACTCAAAAACCCTGTACCAGACTATTACAAGAAAGAAATTGTTAGAAAGATTCAAAACAGGGTACATATTGAATTAGTCAAATGGATAATAACAGACAAGGGACCACAATTTGATAGTGCACTATTTCAAAAATTGATAAAACTACTGGTATTAGTGAGTGAAAGAACAATAGCATACCTTCCTCAAGCAAACAGCACAGTTGAGTGATTGAATAGAGAATTGATAATGTGGCATAATCTATGTGTGTAGTTTGATAAAGAGAAATTATGGACTCAACTATAATAAATTGATTAAATGCAAATGTAGCATCATCCAAAAGAAATAAGCTGCAAACAAAGATTAACGTCGAATGATTAATAGTGATCAGAATTATGATTGTAAAAATTTAGTTCATTATCCTATTCATTTTGTAAGATGCAACTAAGTTACAATATTGTACATTCTAAGAAAATTACTGGAGCTGATTAAGTAATTTTTGACAAATTGTAACAAGTGAAATTACACTTATGTAAGAACAGCCATATTGGCAGAAGATTAATTTGAATTTCAAAATCAGCAGGTACTTTAAACTTTTTAAATAAATAGCTTAGAATTTAAGAAAAATTTGATGAACAATAAATTCTTCAGAGTTTATTTTATTTTCATTCTTCATTTATCTGGTTTGATATTTAATAAAATGTTCAGCTAAGCAAGTTGTGTCAAGTAGTGGCTGGATTCCATCAAGGGATCAATTTGAAGGGTCCTTGTGCCAGTCATGAAACCGCACTTATGTTACGGTTAGGAGTTTTTTTATTCTTGCTTAGTCTGACTATCAATCTATACATGTATGAAATAATAGATGCTCGAAACGACTGGATAGTCGAACCCTAGGAATATATATCTATTCTTAATAGTAGGAGACTTGACTATAATCGACCGAATAAATGACCTTACATGTATTGTTATTAAATGTAAGTATAGGAAACTGCAATCTATTAATTAATTTACAAAGCCAGTAATTTTATGGTAATGGCTACTTTAATATTATTTAAATGCAGTTAGTGTCAATGCCAGGTTGCTTTACTTAATCAAACCAACAAACACTTTACAAAATTGAGTTTAAGTCAGTTACAACTTGACATGAGTACACACACTGAGCTAAAGTAAGGTACACATAATTAGTCCTCGTTGAGCTGAGATGGTGCAGTGGATTCAGTCAATCGTTCATGAAGGAGAAGAACTGTGATGTGGAGATCGGCTTCGGGCAGTAGCCCACAGATGATTCAAAGAGGAAACGTCACACTGCTTTTTCACCTAAATAGTGATGATTAGTACTCGATTAACCTAACTAGTTAAGTAGAGAGGAAAGTTTGGCGGTTCACCAACGTAGTAACTCCTCACCCGCAATTTACTGAGTGGTAGTTATTAGCAATAATACACAGTGCAAATAGGCCAGGTGGAGGATGTTACACAATAAAAAATTGGAATAAATATTGTGAAATCAATTGATTTTTAACTTTCATCTTACTTATAAAAATATAATGTAATCACTACAATGGGTGTGATATATAATTAGCTTAAAAAAGATAAGCAACAAGGTAAATAGGCAGAGAGTGTAAAATATTGAAATTTGAAATTTTAGTACTAGAGATTACAGCCATTATAGTATATTTTTCAGCCAAAAATTAAATGGAGAATTCTTTGAAGCCCTAGAAGCTCTTTTATGACATTGATCTAACTAATATAATAACTTAACCATATAGAAAGGCTCATGTAAATTGGCATTGATTTTTGAATATTTTCCAAAATTTATCTCTTTTTTATCAAAATGGTTATATTTATTTGTAACAAACTGCACCAATGAAGATGTTTGCTTTTTTCAATTCTCACAAATGACTAATGCATTAGCTAACAGAAAAACAATCTGCTAGACATGGTCTTATCATTAAGTAAATTTATATTCTGATTACTGTAGATATTATCACTAATGCTATGCGCTTCTACATTATGGCAGGTACACTTACTGCTTCAATGAAGATATCCTATGTTAAAAATCATTAGCATATTCTTAAATTTAGATTAGGTATGAGATTAGTAGTTTTGATGTTTTCACAATTTCCTTACATTTATATGCTATGTTTATTGAATGGTTTATATAATGTTGTTATTGAACATTTTCATTGTTAACTTATTAATCATTTTAAAAATATACTCATGCATTATGTAAATTTTTACTTAGCTTAAGTACCATTAAATAAGTAATGTTAAGAATTGGGAGCATTTAAAAAAGAATAGACAATGGCATTTTTGTGGTAGTAAAAAAATTCAATTTTCTGTTTTTTAGAGTTCTGATCAAAGAAAAGTAAAATCATGTATGCATGTACTCCCTAAAACTACAAGAAAAATTGTGTTTATTTAATCTTGTAAATCGGGGTTACTCTACCAGTCAACAGACTGAAGAGTCCGTGTCAACAGATCAAGTCCATTACTATTCCCCTGGAAGTGTACCCGCTAGGGCCGGATCTTGTATCATGCTTGACCTCTGGCGACCCCTGGCACGCAGAGTGCTGATCTGTGTTGAGTCTGATCAGCAGAGAGTGAAGCCGAAGGCCGAGCTTCATGAGAGGGTTGCGCCTCTCTACAGCTTTCGCCAACCAAGGCTACTAACTGAGGTAACTCGTGAGCACTTGCGTCTGCCTGTTATGGAACCCATGACAAAGCAAAGCTCCCTCATAGGTAAGGCTCAGCAAGTGCTGGCCTGGGCCTATCTAGAGGCCAGAGACAGAGGAAAATCCTCTGTATAACTGCCCTCGTAGACGCACTCTACGGCTCTGGGCATAGACGTCGCCGTCTGCTCCTCAGAACAGACAGTCTCACATCACCGTCACCGCCCCCATATGTGCTCCCGCACACATGGCAGCACCTTCTTCTACCCTATTGTTTAACGTCCACTCCTGGTTCGGGACTCCGCGAAGAGACGCGCCCATCGAGTATTGGCTCAGCGTCTCCGCCTACCCAGGAACCACCACATGGAGGTTACTCTCCAGGACGATTCGGGCGTAGCCCTTGGGTTCCCAATCTTGTAAAAGATTTTTTCACACCTTAAATTCAAAAGTCATTTGTAAAACAAGAGAATTTACTCAGGATATTTTACACAAAAATATTCATTTCACAGATCACACATTCTAAGTTGTTCACTGTTGCTCTGTATTTCACTCATGCAAGAATCACATATTTGAAAAACTTATTGATTTGATTAGTTACCTGACCAAATTTAACCTTTATGGATGTACAACAAACTTTAGAAAATTTGTCCTAATGAAGTAGGTGGAATCAAATTCTTCATTAATTGCAGCTTATTAACTCCAAAAGGTTAGATTAAGCTTTGTTTATTGCAAAGAGCGAAGTGCCCATAACCCTATCAAAAAGGTAAAATCTAATATGGGATATGTGCTCCACATTTCCATTAAAATGTGATTACCACAGTTTTTTTATAGTAGATGAATGCCTTCCCATTAATACTAAGCAAAAATACAAACATGTTAAAGTCAATTATGTGATATCCATATTTGCTTCACAAAACATAGGTTCATCTGCAAATGTATATATATATATATTTTATATATATATATATATATATATATAAAAAATGCTACAAATATTCATAAATGCATTTTAAATCAAATTTACTATTTGATGCGTTTTATTTTTATTGATAATTGTCAGAAATATTTTACCAGACAATTTTTTTTCAAAACTATAAAGTACACTTTATAATTAACTAAGCTAATTTCTACTTGCTCAGATCTAAAATAGATGTAATCCTTGAAATGTGTTCATTTTAGTGCTGTGCATCCCAATTTACTTTAACAGGATTACTCAGACCAGATTGCTTCTTAACTTAACCAGATTTTAACTGGTTTTAACCTTATCCTTAAAAATTAGCCCTGGCTTGGTTACATACATCTATGCTGCATCTATATTTAATTCTTACATGTCAAAATCAAATTGGTCTATTTCTCTGTGTTAACATCCAACTGATGTTCAACATCGTCAATAATATCTTCTTCTCACTTTCTATTTTTCAATTTTAGGGCATTTTGCAGCATATTCTTGTCTCTCAATAGGTTATATTATACCTACATCCACATTATGAAGTAAGCATTTTTGAGAATGATTGTAGTCTATCAAAAGAAAATATATACTCAAATGGTGTTCATAAATAAGAATTAAATAATAAATTTAGAACTTTATAAATAAAATGAAATCTAGTTTTTATAGCAACATCAAGCCAAATTTAAGTGTGTTGGAATTGATGTATTCTTTTCCCACAAATTTGACATTTTTTAAAATGGTGCACAAATTATTGCAATTTTAGAATTTTAACGGCAAAAATGTAGAGTAGGACTAGAATTACAATAGAAATATTTTCACCCTTTTTCACAATTTCTATTGTTTCCTAATACCCCAATCTTTGTAATCAATAAATGTTGAAAATCAGAGATTGAATTACTTAATCTGATTTTAACCTGATTAACCAGCTCCTGCATATTACCCAGCTTTCACCAAACCACGAAATATTTCTTGCAATGGAATATTTCTGTCTTGAAATGCCATAAAAAAATTTCACTTGGTATCTAAATACATGGCATAAAAATATTTTTAGCAATTTTAGCTCTAAATTGGCATGCATTTTTATACTGTCATGAAATCTTTCTGAATGACAAAGCAATGTACATTGTAGTACTGCCTTTCTTCAAAGGAAATTTTTAGGGCAATTTGCATTTTATTTTCTCATATATTTTCTTGAGAAGGCACAGAAAAAAGTATTTTTTAGCTATTTCTTTAAACTAGTCTTATTTTATGACAGCATATATATTTTGGAATTCTTAGATTTTAAAATGATTGTAAAATTTTCTTTTTTAATTTCATTATGGTGTTGAAATATTGCAGCATTTAAATGTCTGTTAATGTGCTCTATTATGCACTTCCCAAATTGGCGGCTTCCTTTTATAATGTACAATTTGTTACAATTGTCACACTGATATTTATGAACTAGAAAATACGTCTTTGGTAAATTATAATCTGAGCCTTTAAAAATTATCTTAGTTAATTATAAAGTGTAGTTTATAGTTTTTTAAAAGAATTGTCTAGGAAAATATTTCTGACAATGATAAATGAAATATTGAAACTTGTCAAATAGTGCATTCAATTTTGACAGCATATATATTTTGGAATTCTTAGATTTTAAAATGATTGTAAAATTTTCTTTTTTAATTTCATTATGGTGTTGAAATATTGCAGCATTTAAATGTCTGTTAATGTGCTCTATTATGCACTTCCCAAATTGGCGGCTTCCTTTTATAATGTACAATTTGTTACAATTGTCACACTGATATTTATGAACTAGAAAATACGTCTTTGGTAAATTATAATCTGAGCCTTTAAAAATTATCTTAGTTAATTATAAAGTGTAGTTTATAGTTTTTTAAAAGAATTGTCTAGGAAAATATTTCTGACAATGATAAATGAAATATTGAAACTTGTCAAATAGTGCATTCAATTTGAAATGCATATATATATATATATATATTAAAGTGCATTTATTAAATAGTTTCAAGGCAAAATGTGGCCAAATAGATGAAACAATTTGAAAGTTGCAATGAAATTGCAGCATGGTACACATAGGTACCAGCAGTTGTTAAGGATTACCTAGATATCTTTATCACATTTTAATGTCCAGTTGCATTGCAATTTATTTAAAAAATTGTAATTTTACACATTAAATGACAAGTTATTTAATTTTAAACTGTAGTTGTCCCATTTGAAAATTCAATATTAATTTGAATTTGAATGAATGCTAAATAAATTCAAAGTCACATCCAATTTTAGAAATTGGACAAAATTAAGTCTCTAAGCATGACTAAATTCCTTTATGACCCTAAGAATAATTACTGTGAATTCACTCACCTACCAAATTTACCAAATTTTATTTATAACTATTGAATTTTTCAATTTATTTTAGAATCTATCATGCTTTTGGTATATCTGGCAATGCTCTTAATTATTCCTTCAGATGCTGAAATGTCTTGTAATGACTATTCTAACTGCACATTCAGCTCATTATTACATCAAATTTACTTGCCGTAAAAGTCAGTTTGAATTCTGTCTAAAGAAAGTGGCTGATAACAATCGTTTACAGCTTTTTGCAGATAGAGATTTATATTCTCACTATGTTCGTACATTTGTGTGTTTGCTAATCCCAATATGGAAACCGGATTCAAAGTACTACAAAGAACCTTATAATGGGGCTCTATGTATGGATGATGATGATAATGAAGGTATATTTCCTGCAAATTTTATAGCACTAGCCGATACTTGTAATTTTAATTACTACTACTACATTGATTATTTCGAAAAATTTGAAACTCTGTGTTATCCTGCTGGAGTGCGACGTAATTTCGACTTTTATCCTTGGATTGTGCTTGAAACAATTCCAGAAAGTGAATTAAAATATAACAAGTTATTCAATATAAGTGTTGTTTGTGAAAGAAATGTAGAAATCAATGAGGATGAGGTATCTTTCCAGTTGACAATCAGCAATTATTTAAACTCTGATCTTTGCAGCAATTCAAATGAGGTTGGATTATATGTCCCAAGTTTGCATCCACCTCCTTAATTACAACAATATGACATTACTTGAGAAATTCGACATCTGCAGCAATAAAAGCTCATAAACACTTTAAGATGGACCAATTTTGTATTTAGTTGTTGGCCCACTGCATATAATCTTATTAATTATAGTAATTGTTTTTATAATATTTGCTTTTTTTCTCTACTTGCAAAGGCATATAATCTGGTGGCAAATCCAAATTTTCATCCCTATATTTTTTGCTGTTTTTGAAGCAAATGCAAATGTTGTAAAGCTTCAGAATTAGAAAAAAATGTATTATTTTGGATGCATGGATAAAGTGTTACAAATGGTTTTTATTGTATTATAAATTGCTTCCATATCATTCATGTTTCAGGAAATTCATAGGACATGATTATTTTTTATGTCAACAGGGCCTCAGGTTTTCATGAATGAAATATTTTGTTGATAGCTAAACTCATTTGGTTATTATTTCATGTGATTAAGCGTTTGTTTTCAATGAAAATTGGTTTAGTCTATTCTTAATATGCAAACTAATACATATTTTGCATACTTATTTCATCACTTATATTATTGTTATTAAAAATTGATTTGCAAAAGTAACTCATTTACAGGTTGTGTGGTTTTATCAATGTGCTTAATGGATCCTGTAGGCTTGCAGATTTAAATAGGTAGCTTAGTTAAACAAATAATTGCAATAACTCTTTTTCTCATGCCCTTTGTCATTTACTTGACCACTACTAGATGCCCCCATGTCAGAAAATCCTGTGCACACCTATTTATGCAAATATGACCTACTAGAATCCCAGCCAAGCAGTTTTCAGTAAAATGAAGAAAATGAGGCCGAAAATGCAATCTTTGCAGGCCAGAATTTGATGTAGTAAAAAACTTTAATCAAAGAATTTGTCTTTTTAAAAACATGCACACTTTTTGAAATTTTTTTTCAATAATTGTGAAAACTACTTAAGAAATAATGAGATTATTAATGATAATTAGTATTTTTCTACATTTCAGAATCAATTCACGTATATTAAAAGTGCAGAATGTAGATTAGCATAACTTTTTTTACTCTAAAGTTTTTATTAGAAGATGCAGTATTTTTCAAAATTCATTGTACATATAGGCTAAGAAGTCCTTGATAATTTTAAAATGTTTGATCTTAAGGATCCACTAGACTCCTCATAAAATGAATTGAGGATGTAGGAGATTTCAAAGATTTGTCAAGAAGTGGACGTCTTCTAGTGTCAGAAAATTTTCAAAAAGTTGCTGAAACGCCACTGGCTCTTTCATCTTGTTATCCCCTTGGAATTGAATCATACATAACAGTTTTTTCAGATGTTAGTATCTCTCAGTCTACTGTAAAGAAGTCAGGTCTATTCGCAAGTACTGTCCACAGCTGTGTTACCACTCTAAAGGATGTGATTGACACATCACTTCAAATAAGTGAGATTTTTTACCAATCTTCTCATGCCCTTTATACCATATTGGTGACAACTTAGCAGATTATAAATACTTAGTCAAGGTTGATTTCAAACTGTTTGTATTTCATCTCTAACTTAGCACTCCATATATATTTACAGTAGCTAAGTGAAAAGACTTGACAGATTTAAAGGATGATGAATAGGTATAACAAAGCCTAAAAAATTAGTTAGCACTATAGCAATTATAACTATATACATGCATATATA
>CABFPE010000023.1:84795-141055 GCA_900660155.1 Hofstenia miamia
CCAACATCTCCACCAACATCTGACTTATATGGAAGGCAATGTAAGACAATGATGAAGCAAGTAATTTGCATGGGTTGACTCAAGGACTTGCAAATGAAAACGGATAATACTCCACATGGTGAACTGAGTGGTGACATGAAAAACACCATTGAAGTCAAAAGTCCTCCCAAAAGCCTACTCAAGGGCATTGGGATGAAAGCAGAAGAGGAAGACACATATAGAACACCGGAGATAAACAAACAAGACTACCCACATCTAGAGGAATGGGAGATGACGCAGTTAAGGAAGTTGTTAGAAAAACATAAAATTATATTCAACTATGGAGAAATAAGCATGGGGCAGGCAGTGGGTGAGAAACACAGAATAATCACAACAACAGACAAACTGATCAAGCTGCCAGTCAGAAGGGTGCCTGAACAGATGAAAGATGAATATAATCTCATACTGGAAGAGCTAATTGACAACAAAATTATTTGCCTAAGTGAGAGCCCATATGCAGCACCAACTGTATTTGTAAAACAGGAAGACAAGTATCATTTATGCATTGATTTTCACAAATTGAACAAAGTGACAAAAAAGGACTCATATCCTCTACCACGGATAGAGGACATGCTCTATGAGGACCAGCAAGCATAAATACTTCACAACACTAGACTTATGCAAAGCCTACTGGCAAGTAAAGATGAAAGAATGTGTTAAAGAATAAGACACATATAATGGAGGAAGGGGTCAACGCCTACATAGATGACATTACAGTGATGAGTGATACAATCCAAGAATATCTGGAGAAATTAGAAAGAAAATTAACAATTTTGGAAAATGCAGGGCTTTGAATTAATGGGAATAAGTGTGACATCCTCAAAGAAAAAATAGTATTCCTTGGTAGAACTATAATAAAAGGGAAGAATATGCATGAAGGACAATGCCAGAGAAATGATCCAAAAAATAGAAAGGCTGAACAATAAGAAAGACATACAGATGATCATGGGATTCTTCAACTATTACGGGACTTTCATTCCAAATAAGCTGGCAAGACAGCAAAGATGACCAAACTAATTAGAAAATCAGTGCTATTCATATGGACCTGGCAGGAGCAGGAGGAACTGGATAACATAAAAGAAGAACTGGCAAAACTACCATCCCTCAACACAATGGACTACAAGGAACAATTCATTGCGACTCAAGCAAAGCAGCAATCAGGGCAACATTGGGACAAGTGAATAACAGAAAAGAAATACCCCTTCAGTTTTTTAGTCACAAACTGAGGGCAAGTGAAGAAAACTACGGATCTACTAAGGTAGAGATGCTCACACTGATCAAGAGTATCAAAAAATTTTGACATTTCCTCATTGGTAGGGAATTTAGGGTATGAACAGACAAAATCAGATTAGCCTTGCTGAAAAAGTTCTCTGGAGATAAGTCTGGAATAGTGTCACGATGAATTGAATGTTTATATGAGTTCACATTCATGATCAAGCACAGGAAAGGGACACTACATAACATACTTCTTGCTTCACATTCATGATCAAGCACAGGAAAGGGACACTACATAACATACTTCTTGGCATCACTACTGGAATTATAAAGAGACGCAGTAAAAGTAGATGGAGAGAAAAAACAATTTCAATTTCTGCCACATGCTGAGTATGAGGGACTGCAATAAATAAACATGGATAAGAAAGGCCAAGCTGTGCTACCAATACTAATGAGGGAAGAAATATCTGAAAAAGAAATAGTGGACAAACAAAGAGATGACATAATCCTCAGTGAAATCATAAAAGGGATAGAAAAATCCCAGATGATACTATCAAAATTAACAGCAGGATACTATGAATGCTACAAATGGAAAATAAACAAGAACGGATTACTATATGTTAAATCCATTAAGATTTTAATTTTAATATTATTATTTTATCAGTTATTTTGTATTTTTAAGTCACCATGACATCAGCCCTTATTTCTATCTTATGTTATTTTTATTAATTTGACGTCCCCTTGGTGGTGCTTATTATTGTTGCTCAAATTGAATTTATGAGGGAATGAAATATTGATCATGGTTAACCACAAACAACTATTTTAGTAAACATTAATCAATTATTACTGCTAATCTAGAAAAAAAAATTAGTCACCAGAAAAGAATAGATAATAGTAATTATCTATCAACAGCCGCCGATTATTACCATATTATTTTTTTATTATTTTAAATTTTTTTTAAAAATAAGCAAGAAAGGCAACAATCAAGGACTCCCACCAGCAACAACAGCAGAACTGGTACTAAAGGAGTGGATAATACAGTCCGACCTAAGGACTCATTAAGTTACATATCAGTAGACATATGGGCACAAAACTACTGAATCATGGTAGACCCATGCATAGCAATAGACCTTTACAGGCAAATGAAAACCATAGAGTTGACAACAGATAAGGAAGGAATTGAGAAAGCAAACACACTGTTTATAAAGTGCAGCCTCATGTAACGCCAGGAACATCAACAACAATTCCAAACGATTTGGAAAAGCATGAAGTTACAACAAAAAGTATAAAGAGGCGCGCGCACCAGTCTAATTGGTTCAACATCCCAAAAGCTCCACAAGTCAATCCAAATGGTGCTAAAAGAAGTAAAACGAGCCTATGAATTAAAAAAAAAAAAAGACTTCAAACAATTGGTATTCCAAGAAAAGAACGCACCAGAAATACGTTACAGAACTATGGCATGGATACTAGCCATATTTACAACAGAAGATGGGGAAAAAAAAATTCCCATCCCACCAAAAACCCACAACAAGTTGACAAAAACAAATAATTATTAAATAGCAATACCACCAATTAATACACAAACAAAGAACTGGTTATTAGAAGGCCATGCTGGAAAAGTTTCATCCCCAAAAAAAGGAATAAACAGCAAACAAAAGGTGATTATGTTGAATGATTAACAATGATTAAATATAATAAAAATGATTGTAAAATTTAGTTAATTATCTTATTCATTTGTATTATGCAACTAAGTTACAATATTGTACATTATGAGAAAAATACCCGAGCCGATTAAGTAAGATTTGACAAATTGTAACAAGTGAAATTACGCTTACGTAAGAACAGCCATATTGGCAGAAGATTAATTTAAAATTCAAAATCAGCAGGTACTTAAAAATTTTTAAATAAATAGCTTAGAATTTAAGAGAAATTTGATGAACAATAAATTCTTCCGAGTTTATTTTATTTTCATTTTTCTTCATTTATCTGGTTTGATATTTAATAAAATGTTCAGCTAAGCAAGTTGTGTCAAGTAGTGGCTGGATTCCATCAAGGGAGGGATTCAAAGGGTCCTTGTGCCAGTCATGAAACAGCACTTATGTTAACGATAGGAGTTTTTCCATTCTTGCTTAGTCTGACTAACCATCCTTACATGTACATTTTAACAGATGCTTTAAATGGCTGGATAGCCAAACATTAGGAATATATCTTTATTACTAATAGTAGGAAACTTGACTATAATTGACCGAATAAATTACTTTACATGTAATTTTATTAAATGTAAGTTTAGGAAACTGCAATTTATTAATTAATTTTTAAAGCCAGTAATTTTAAGGTAATGGCTACTTTAAAATTAACTAAATGCAGTTAGTGTCAAAGCCCCGTTGCTTTACTTATTCAATCCAACAAACACTTTACAAAATTGAGTTTAAGTCAGTTACATCTTGACATGAGTACCTGCACTGAGCTAATGTAAGGTACACATAAATAATTCCCATTGAGCTGAGATAGTGCAGTGGACTTGGTCAATCATTCACGAAGGAGAGGAACTGTGGTGTGGAGATCGGCTTCAGGCAGTAGCCCACAGATGATTAAGGAAGAAACCTCACATGGCTTCCTCACCTAAACAATGATGATTAGTACTCAATTAACCTAACTAGTTAAATAAAGAGGAAACCTTTGGCAGTTTAATAAATCCGTAAAACCCCACCCGGCCTTTTTTAAATGAAAGTTTTTAAAGGAAAACCCCTTTTCGAAATAGGGCCAGGTGGAGGATGTTACAGGATTCCTTTTATTCCTATTAGGAGCGTCATCTGTGCATTGGCTTTACAGGTATGGGCTAAGTCTGCTCTCAATTGTGTGTCCAGGTAGAAGAAAGTAAAGACCCCTTGTAGGCTACGTGTATTTGCTATGTCTTTGAAAAAGAAACTGATATTCTCTACTACTTCTTGTTCTGTTATTTCGCCAGGACCTTTCTTCCCAATGCACATCATGGTTACAATTTCCACTCTTTTTGTTACATCATAGTATTGGTATCTCTGTTCCCAAATATTGGTCCATACAATATCATTGACTCCTGAAAATAACATGACTGCCCGCAGCTGGCGTTTTTCTATTTCATCTCATAATTCTTTGAGCTGAATATGTATCCCTCTTCCTCTCATATATAATTGATCCGGTGAGATGGTACCTTCAATATAAATGCACTCCTTGTTTTCATTGTCTAACAGTATTTGTTTCATTTTTGTGTAGTCCTTCCTTTCTGTCATTTCCACCGCTTTGCTTTTTGCATTTACATATGATTTGTACTCATGCAAAAATGCTTTCACTGGTTTTATTTCCTTTGGGAGTCTCCAACATGGCAGTATCATTGGTATTGCAATTGTTTTTGGTGGCGTACATAGGAAGATCTTAGTATCAACAAGTCTCTTAATTTCTTCATAAGTGCCTGTTGTTTTTGATGCTGTTGCTAAGCCAATAGTAGCGGGGTAGGGTAATTCATTTTTGCTTCTGGGATTGTCTCCCAGAAAGATTGCATGAGTCCTCTTTTGCTTAATTTCATTCATATCCGTTCTTGTATATCGATTTTTGATGTTATGAATTCAACGTCAACTGCAATCTGGTTGAAGGGCTTCTAATTGTGTTCATGTAAAACCTTCAGTGAACATTAACTTCATCGTAGCAACAGTCTGTTGTTCTCTTATTCTCTGGTAGTTTCTCTCTGCTATCTCTTTCTTCTCCTTCATAACTTTTATTTCTACCAGGAACCACTCATCAGTATCAATCTATTCGATCATACTATTGTGGCTTGTTTCTCCCCACTTTTCAATCTTTATTTTATTGATCATTTGCTTTGTGGCTGGGGATAATAATAACTGTGATGAGGTTAGTAATAATTCTTCTTTGCTGATCTCCTGTTGCGTTTTTGTCACCATTTCACATATCTCTACTGGTGTTGTTATTCCTCCTTTCTTCAGCATCTCAGCCCTTTTGATTATTTTGGTAAAAGTTCATCATGGGCTGTGTCTAACATAGTGTTTCATATTCTCGTGTATTGTTTTTTGCACGTCTTTCTGTTTAATTGTTTTTCTGACGTCCTTGGTGTTAGCTAATCTCTTTTTTATTATTTTCTTTGTTGTTATCCATGGTTGATTTTGCAATTGCTTCAATCGAGTTTCCGATGATGCACCCCACATGTATTTTCACATGGGTTCTTCAAATATTTGTATCTCACTTGGGCAGATCCCTGTGATGTTTGCCAGTTCTACTATTGATATTTTTCCCGTTGGGTGGTGCTTCATTATTATCCTGCTTAACAGTTTTTCCATTGTCTCAATCATTTCTCATTTTTATTCAGGGATTCACTCTTCTCAGTGTGCCCTTTTAATATCCAGTTTTTAGTCTGAGTGTTCATCAGTGACAATTCAATTTCGAACTTCTTACTTTTTGTGAGTTTTATCCCTTGGCTCCTTGTCATGGGTAACCTTAGATCTTTGTCTTCTGTTAGTAATATTGCTAGCAACCATGCGGACGTTCTATATCTGATTTCTGGTGCATTCTTTTCTTATAGTAACAATTTTCAGAGGTCTTTTTTCGTGTTCAGTTCGTATGCTTGATTAATTTTCATTAGTACCATCTCTACTGTTTTGTGATACTTGCGCATGGTGCTTCTATCTTGATTTCAGGCCAGGACTCATCTATTTTCTTCTGCATTTTCATGTTCGCCCAGATGTTTTGAATTTCCTTCAAATGATCCTGGCATTGAGTCATACTGCATTTGATAAATAGTGTCATGGCTTTCTCTAATCCTTCATTTTCATTTAACATTTCTGCTGTTTTTGTTTGTTGATATAAGTTGATTGCTATACTGTTTTCTATCATAATTCCATATATCTGCGCCCAGTAATCAATTTGCAAGTTGAACCGAATTAGTTCTGATATTGTGAGCTCTCTTTTCTCCCACAGGAAGATGTTTTCTGTTTGTTGTACCATATCTCTTAAGTATCTTGGTAGCTCATCTAGGTTTTCTCTCATTACGATTATTACTATTCTGACTTGTTGTACTCTTGCCATTCGTAGTGTGTGATCAATCTGTTTTTCTAAGTGCTTCTTGTATTCCTTTTCTCTTAGCACGTGTATAATTGTTAAATTTTCTTCATCCACGTTTATCTCCGGGATGTTTGGTATTTGTACTTTATACGCCATTAGTGCTTGTGCTGTCTTGAGTGTGAAGTTTTCTTCAAATGTCATATGTGTGGTACTTCTCATATATGGCCTATAAATTGTTTTGTTTAATTCCTGTGGATAGCTAATTCATACCTTTATTTTGGGGTGGTTGTCTGCATCTAGTAGTATTGGTAGATTGCTTCCTTCAATTTTGGCAGTTTTTCTGATTAGTGTTTTGGTTTCTGGAGACAATTTCACGAAAGCATTGTGCCGCATTTTTGTGGTTGCCATGAAATAGGGGTGCAATGTTTGCCCATTGATTTTCGACATTCACTTCTCTCTCTCTCTAGATCTTACTGTACGCTCCAATGCTGTATCTGATGGGGCGTGTATCTGCCTCATCTGTAAAGGTAATCTGCTGTTGCTCGTTTCACAGTCCATTGGCTGCGAATTTGTGCTGATGGTGTCAACCTTGAATCAGCTATCAGTTACAATCACCAGCACTTGACCAGCTGTGGTTCCAGTGAGGATACCTTCAGCCTTGAATCACTTCTGGATCTCCATGGTTCTTCCACCACTCAAACCTTCCCCTGGAACTCAGTTTGTGTCACTGCCCTTGAATTGGCAAAGTGATCCCCCGGAAGGAAAGTTAAGCTGCAAAGAGGCCAATTGTCCATTCATATCTCTGCCCTTGCTGTCTCTTATAGTACTACTTGGACGCCTCTTTACTCTGCGTCGCTTATTGACCATCTCTTCATTCTCATCCCTTCTGCCCTTGAATCAACATCCGGTTTGAGAACTTCTGCACACTCGCCTCCTCGTGTTTGTGGTTGGGATTCCCTCAGTTGGTTGGTTGTGCCTCACTTGCTTCCTTAGTGGTTGATGCATCCTTCTCTAGTTTCCTAAATGCAGTTTATAAGTTTATATCCCATATCTCAGGGTCATTTATAGTTTAATTTCTTGCAGCCGTCAAGGGTTGCACTCTTTGTTCTAATTGTTTGTTTCCAATATCTGCTGTGAATTCTTCTTCGAATTTCTCCTCTGGTAGGCTATCTAAATCACACATATCATACATAACCTCCTTTCTGTTAATTTGGCTAAACTTAAATTCAGCACTTTCATCTATCTTCGTGTCCTTGATATCTGCAGTTGCTCTGTTTAAGTTTTGAAAATGTAATAGTCTGCTGTTATCTAACATATATTCATTATTTGGCAATGTTTGCGTTATTATGTGTGGTCTGGACCAGACTGTTTTTAACTTACGGACTTGGTTTGTGTCAGTCAGTTTCATTGGTGTGAATGTGTAGACTTTGTCGCCTATCTTGTGTGTGTGCCCATAAATTCATTATTATAGTTTCGTTGTTGTTGCACTGCTAATTTCTTCGTGTTGTGGCATATCATTTCATGAATTCCTGAAATCTGTTTGCAGATTTGGTCTACATATTCATTATTCAAGGTTTCACTATAGTCAGTGTATTGCATCAATATTGGTGTGGCTGCTTCTCAGCCAAACATCACTTTAAATGGGGTGATTCCCATTGTTGAATGCACTGACATGTTATAAAAATACTCTATCATCTCAATCACCTCTTGCAATCTATTTCCGCCAATTCTTGTTGTTGTTACTCTTATTAGTTTTATAAGAGTCCTGTTCAGTCTTTCCACTGTGCCATTTGCCTGCAGGTGGTATGCTGTAGTTCTTTCACTGACTATCTCCAGCATCTTTGCCATTTCCTGAAACAATCCACTCTCGAATTGAGGTCCTTTATCTGATATGATTGTTTCCATTGGCCCAAATCGTAGTATCCACTCTTTCATTACTATTTCCACTGTTGTTTCTGCAGTTGTGTTTTTCATTCAGATCATCCTTGCGTTCTTCATGAAGTTGTCCACCATTACTAGTAGAAATTGGTACTCCTCATTATCCTTTGATAACTGTTCTAAGGCGATGTGAACTATTTCCTTTGGTTGCATGGCGATTATTTTTTCTGTTGTTATAAATCGCCTGTTGAACATTTTCTCTGTTTGCGTTATTCCTAGGTGGCCTTTTTCATGTATCTGCCATATAATATCTCTCTTAAAATATTTGAGTATCATGATTCGATTGTTTTGTCCTTCAACATACAACAACCCATTTTGGTTTGTTTCCCATTTATACTGTTCGAAGTAGCTTGCTGTTGGCTTTGATAATGTCACCTGGGGTTCCTTCAGTTTTCTTATTATCTCATTAAGGATTACGTCGTCTTGTTTTTCTATGATTTCCTTTTCAGAGATTTTCTCCTTCATTATGATTGTTAATACTGCTTGACCTTTCTTGTCTACATTGATCTCTGGTAGCTTGTCATATTCGTTGTGTGGTATGAATTAAAATTGCTTCTTCTCTCAATCCATCTTTTCCACATCTTTTTGTACTCTGGCAGTGATGTCCAGAAGTCTGTGTTACTGTGTAGAGTGCCCTTCCAATGTTCTATTGTAAATGTGAATTCGTTAAGATATTCTATCCATCGGGATACAATACCTGATTTGTCTCCCAAAAATTTTTTTAGCCATGCCAGGCTGCTGTTATCTGTCCATACTCGGAATTCTTTTCCAATCAGAAAGTGTCTAAATTTCTTGATGCTCTCAACTAGGGCTAACATCTCAACTTTGGTGGAGCCATAGTTCTCCCCACTTGCCCTTAGTTTACAGCTGAAAAATTGTATTCCAACCTCTTTCCCATTCTTAATCTGTCCTAGTGTTGCTCCTATAGCGACCTTGCTTGCATCACAGTCTAGTATGAATTGTTCATTGTAATCTGGTGTATTTAGTGATGGCAATTTTGCTAGTTCCTCCTTGATGTTATCCAGTTCCTCTTGTTCCTGCCATGTCCATATAAACAGTACTGATTTTCTCATGAGTTTCGTAATCTTCACAGTTTTCCCCGCAATGTTGGGGATGAATGTGCTGTAGTAATTAAAGAAACCCATTATTCTTTGGATATCTTTCTTGTTGTTTGGTTTCTCTATTTTCCATATCATCTCTCTTGCATTGTCTTTCATTGATATCCTCCCCTTTTCTATAGTTCTTCCTAGAAAATCGATTTTCTCTTTCAGAATGTCGCATTTGTTGCCGTTTATCCAGAGTCCAGCTTTTTCCAGTAAAGTTAGTGTTCTGTCCAGTTTCTCTATATGTTCTTGTATCGTGTTGCTCATTACAATTATGTCATCTATGTATGCATTGATACCATCCTCCATTCTGTACGTCTTATTTTTCAGTACCTTTGTTATATATCTCTGGAATGTCACCAGTGTGTTGTACAGCCCGAATGCCATGTAGATCCACTCATAGAGTCCATACAGTGTTATAAATGCTGTCTTCTCGATGTCCTCTTCTTCCATTCACACTTGCCAGTAGGCCTTGCACAAATCTAATGTTGTAAAATATTTGTGCTTACTTGATTTGTACAGCATGTCCTTTATTCTTGGCAGGGGATAAGAGTCCTTTTTTGTTACCTCATTTATTTTCCGAAAATCTATGCATTACCAGTATTTCTCTCCTTGTTTCACGAACACTGTTGGTGCCGCATAGGGACTCTCGCTTGGTCATATGATTTTATTGTCTATCAATTCTTCAAGTATGCGATTGTATTTGTCCTTCATTTGTTCGGGCACTCTTCTGCAAGATAGCTTTATTGGTTTATCTGTTGTTGTTACTATCTTGTGTTTCTCGCCTATTGCCTGTCCCACGCTTATCTCTCTGTAATTGAATATGCATTTGTGTCTTTCTAGCATCTCTTTTAATTGCTGAATCTCGTTCTCTTTCAGATACAGGTAATCCTCACTCTTGGTGTCTGGGATTTTGTATTCGCCATGCAAGTTGTTGGCTCCATCTTTGTCTTCCAATGCTTTCCAAATCAATCTGATGTTTGATTTCACATATTTTCCAAATATCCTAATGTGTGACTTCATTAGGTTTACATTCCAGTTTGTTGGATTGAGGATTGGTATCTTTCCATTTCCATTTTTCACTGCACATATGCTGGATGGCATTGATACTCTTTTTCTATTTATCCCTTTATTTTCATATATCATTACATTGGCTTCTTCTGTTCTGATTTTCTACATTTTCCACTGATGCGGCTGTAAATGTATGTCTTCTTGTAATTCGAACATGATCATTCTATTTCTGCCTTGTTCTTCTTCAATCTCGATCTCTTCCTCCTTGACTTTGATGGTTCTATCTGCATAATTATTAACACACTTGTTTTTTATGAGGAAGTGATCTCCAAAATTATTTCGTATGGTAGCATGTTGTTGTGGGTATCCACTACCACCAGTGATTGCTCAAATTTTGTGCTTGCCACTCTTAGCTGCAGTGCTTTCAATATTCCTTTCGTGTTGATGTATTCCCCAGATACATTTATAAGTCTTTTGTTACACTTAGTGAGATCCTCTCTTGAGAACCCTAATTTTGTTGCGCAGTTGTCTGTACTTATCAAAGTTGCTGCTCCCGTATCAATGGTTGCTTTTATCATTATTCCATTAACCGATATTTTCATTGTGTTTACCATATCCATGTTTGCCATAATCATTACTGCTGCGCAGTTTTTAGGAGTCGGTGCTCCACTTAGTTTTCCGATTCCTCTTCAGTTTGGGGTTCTTTGTTTGTTTCTCCCTCTGATTCTATTAAGTCTTCTTCTTCAAAGTACCCTTGTTCTTCTCCAATCATATTTATTTGTTTGTGGCACTCGTTTCTTTTATGTCCTTTCTTTCCGCAATTATAACATTTAACGTCTTTTTCACAAAACTTTTTCATTTTTCCATCTCTAGTCTTCACTCTTATCATTTTTTCCTGTTTGTCCGTCTCGTACGTTTTCATTGTGGTTTTTGGTTTAAGGTTACTCCTCCACGTTGGTGTTTCTCTATGCCAAGCTGCCTTTTCATTTATTCTCACATTGTTTTCAATCGTAGCTTGTATATCCACTGCTTTTCTAATCATCTTCTCTAATTTGTTGTCTATGTCGCACTTAATTTCAAATTCCCTTTACATCCCTTTACAAATGTGTGAAAAGAGATCGTATTTAGAATATTGGTTCTCTCTTGAGCTGAGTTTGACCAGCCTCTCGACCTGTTGTATATAGTTATGGAGGTCATCTGTCTTATTCATCTTCATTCCATTTAAAATTATTCTGTATTGATTCTTAAAACTTTCATTTCTGTAGTATTCTATGAAGTCGCAAATTAACTATTCGTAGTTTGTTTTTGTTTCCAGATCTAACAGCAGGTAATGCTGTGCTGCCGCACCCGTCAAATATAGGGGGAATCTCGCTGCTGCTGAATGTTGGCTCACCTTTCTTTCTGCCATTGTTAACTCGAACATCTGGAGCCATTCCCTGAATGTTGGGTTGTAACCATCCACTTTGCTGTTAAACTTTGGTAATGTGGCTTTACAAGGGATCATGTCGTTTCCCACTTCCTGGATTAATATTGAGTTACTGTATTTAGGTTTCATGTTTTTTGTTGTCCCTTCTTCTTTTCGCAGTTGTGTGGTTATTGCCTTTTCTCCTGTTTGTCTGTTTCATAAGTTTTTGTTGTATTTCTCGGTTTAGCATTGCCCCTCCATACCAGTGTCTCTCTATGCCATGCTGCTTTCTCGTTTATTCTCACATTGTTTTCAATTGTGGCCTGTATGTCCACTGCTTTTCTAATTATTCTTTCCAGTTTATTGTCTATGTTGCACTTGATTTCGAATTTTGCCCTTATGTTATTGGGCATGCCTTTACAAATGTGCGAGAATAGGTCATATTTTGAATATCGATTTTCTCTTGAGCTTAGCATGACTAGCCTCTCAACCTGTTGTATGTAATTGCAAATGTCTTTTTCATTTTTGATCCATTCAAGATTATTCTATATTGGTTTTTGAAACTTTTGTTTCCGTAGTATTCGATAAAATCACCAATTAGTAGTTTGCTGCTGCTCCCGTCAAATATAGGGGGAATCTCGCCACTGCTGAATGTTGGCTTACTTTTCTTTCCACCATCATTAATTCGAACATTTGAAGCCATTCCCTGAATGTTGGGTTATACCCATCTACTCTACCATTGAACTTTGATAGTGTGGCTTTGCAAGGGATCACATTGTTTCCCAATTCTTGGCTTAGTATCGAGTTGCTGTATTTGGTTTTCATGTGTTTTGTTGTCCCTTCTTCGTTTCGTAGCTGTGTAGTTATCCCCTTTGTAATCTCGTCTATAAATTTCTTCTTCTCTGCCTTGTTTTCATCGTCCAAAGAGTCTACTTCTAATAATTTATAGTTTAGTGGTGTTGTTTGTAGTTTGCATTCCTTTCTGCCTACAAACTGAAAGCTGTGGGAGCCTACATTCTCTTGTTGTTCTTCTTAGTTTAGCTGCAGTAGTCTCAGCTTATCCTTTAGATGAGCTATTTCTTCTTGCCTCAATTCATTTTCTCTGGTTAGGCGTATATTCTCTATTTCCAACAAGTTCTGTTGTACTTGTGATGGTTCTCACTGTTCAATCTTGTTTTTCTATTTGGATTATTTTGCTCCTTAGTTGCATTATCTCTGCAGCTTGTACATTGTTATCTTGTATCAGCTGCCAGTTTGTTGTCTCTAATACATTGTTTTTCTCTTGCAAGAGCTGGTTTTGCTCTAAGAATCTTGTATTTGACTCCATCAATTGTTTTGTGAGTGTCTTAACCTCACTCTGAAATGCTTTGCTTTGTTTGATTAGTTTGGTGTCCATCTTGACTTGAATTTTTGTGATTGCTTCTGCATTTGATTGCTTGATCTCCTCTATTTTCTTTGTTAATAAGCTTATTTCTTCATGTAAGAGGTTTTTGGTTTTGCTGTTTTTTTCACAATTTCGAAAATCTCCGGGGTTCCCAGTTTGGAGGGGGATTCCTGTCTTACCAGTTCTGGGGTTTGGGTTGCTTTGGTATTACTTGGATATGATGACGATCATGTTGCCATGGGGTATTGGGTTTTGGTGCTGTTTTCTTTTCACTTCCTCTCTTGTTGCTTTTGTTATTCGTCATTGTTTCTTGATGTCATAGTGGCTTCCCATTTTGGTTGCGATTCAAGAGTCTAGTTTGCACTTGTCACAGTTAGGACTTTCTGCTTCTGCTGACTTTGCAATTTCATTCACTGCCCTGTTGCTTCCCTTCTTCCTTTTACTTCAAGTTCATTTCTGAGTTTTGAAAGAGTATCACTGTGTGTTTCCTCTCTGTTGACTTTGTTCTTATTTGTCACAGTCACCATGTAACATCCTCTACCAGGCCTATGTCACAGTGTATTATTGTTAGTGATTATCACTCAATTAATGGCGGATAAGGATTTACTAATTGAATAGACTGCTAATGTTTTCCTCTTTGTTTAGCTAGTTATGCTAACTGTATAATAACCATCACTGTTTAGGTGACAAAGCCATGCAGTGGATTCTCTGATTGACTAACTGTGGGCTACTGCCCAAAGCTGATCTCCACACAACAGTTCCTCTCTTTCATTAATGATCAATCAAGTTCACTGCACCATCTTAGCTCAATGGACATTAATTATGTCTACCTTACATTAGCTCAGTGCATGCACTCATTTCAAAGCATTACTGACTTAAACTCAATCTTTTGTAAAGTGTTTTGTTAAACTGAATAAGTAGAGCAACCGGGCATTGACACTAGCTGCATTAATTTAATATTAAACTAGCCATTACCGTAAAACTGCTGGCTTTAATAGCTAATTAATATATTGCAGCTTCCTACACCTACATTTAATAATGATACATGTGAAGTCATTTATTCGGTCGATTATTGTCAAGTCTCCTATTTTTACTAACATAGATATAGCCCTAATTGTTGGCTATCCAGCCATTTCGTGAATCTATTATAATGTACATGTAATGATTGATAGTCAGACTAAGCAAGAATCGAAAAACTCCCTATCCATAACTTAAGTGCAGTTTCATGACTGGCACAAGGACCCTAGAATCACTCCCATGATGGGATCCAGCCACTACTCAACACAACTTGCTTAGCTGAACATTTTAGTAAATTTCAAACCAGATAAATGAAGATAAGAAATCAAAATAAACTCCAAAGAATTTATTGTTCATCAAATTCCATTTAAATTCTAAGCTATTTATTTAAAAAGTTCTTAGTACCTGCTGATTTCAAATTTTGAATTAATCTTCTGCCAATATGGCTGTTCTGACGTAAGTGTAGATTTGCTTGTTACAATTTGTCTAATATTTCTTAATCAGCTACTCTATATTTCTCATAATGGGCAATATTGTAACTTAGTTGCATAATACAAATGAATAAGATATCTAACTAAATTTTACAATCACTTATAATCATTTTTTAATCACTGCTAATCTTTTTGACGCTATTCCTTTTAGTTTGCAGCTTGTTCCTTTGGATGATGCTACAGAAATACAATTAGTGTGGAAAATAGTTAATGAAGAAATGTGGGAAGTTACAAACAAGAAGTATTACTTATATGATATATGATGAATGAGTCAAGATAGATGTTTCTTCTCAGTCATATGGAAAATAAGTGATGCAAGTTAAACAAGACAAGTGGCAGTAACCCTAAGCACGGAACGAAATGGAAAATGGTACCATAAACAATTACTCCTAGTAACAATGAAAATGGTAAATTCAAGAAAAAAGCAGAGGACTAAACTCAAAACTCAAAGGACACCCCAAAGTCAAAGAACCCCAGCAAATGTCAATACATCCCCTGAAGGTCAGAATTCCCCAACAGAAATAATTTTGCAACCAGAGCAAGAGTGTGCAGAATTTTTGATACTTGAATTGATGAAAATAATAGAAAATAATAATTGCAAACACAGGGAGTTAACAGTACAAATAGAAAGTCTAACTCAAAGAATGTTCAAGATAGAAATGGCAAACATAGAGAAAGATAAATGCATTGAAGAGATTACGCATGACACCAGTATAAAGTTAATGGAGCAAAGAAATGTGTTTCAAAAACAAATATAAAAATTGGTAGAAGCCAATAAAGAGATAAAAGCACAAAGTGATGACTCAAATGCATGAGGAAAATGTTAGCCTGAGAGAAGATAATATATCAAAACAACTTGAGATAGACACTCTTAAAGACGAAATTTGATTGATATCTTTAACAAATGAAGAAAAGAAAGATGAAGAGAAAGGGAATGTTTGCATAATACAGAATATGATAAAACAAGAGCCAGAAAAATTAATTGAAAGTAAATCAATGAAGGAAGCACACACTGAAATGTACAAAAATTGTCAAACAGAAGACGAATTCATAGAAATACTGGTTGTGAACATAACGAGACAAGTTAAGGAAAACTGTAAAAACCCAAGTGAAATGAAACCAATATATGATGACACAATATTGTCAGAAGAGGAAGATAGTGATAGACCAGCATGCAAAGCAATACTGTAATATCCTCTACCAGGTATCCATTTTATTTTCTAATGTTTTTCTATATTCTTTCTGTTTTAGTATGTGTATGATTGTAAGGTTTTCTGCATCAATGTTTATTTCAGGTATCTCAGCGATCTTATCTTTGTAAGCCATTGCTTGTGTCGTGTCCAGTGTGAATGCGTCATCAAATATGAGGTGCACCATACTATGCATGTATGGCCTTTCTTATGTTTCATTCATGTCTTGCGGATAACTGATGATGACGTTTACTTTTGGCCTGTTGCTGGCATTGAGCACAATTGGTAAGAATTTTCCTTCAACTCTTGTTACTTTTTGTATATGGGTTTTCATTTCTGGAGATAGTTTTGCAAAAGCATTATATCGCATTTTTTGAGGTTCCCATGAAATAGGGGTGTCGAGTTTCCCCATCAATTTTTGACATTCATTTTTCTCTCTCTTTTGATCTAACTGTTCTTTCTGATGTTGTTTCTGAGGAGGCATGTAGCTGGGTCATCCTTAATGGTAGTCTACTGGTGCTCAGTTCACAGTCCAAAGATTGTGAATCTGTGCTGATATTTTCTACTGTTTCGCCCTTGAATCAGCTCACAGTTACTCCTATTGGCACTTGACCAACTGTGGTTCTGGATGAAATGACGTCAGCCTTGAATTGCTTTCGTATCTCTTTGGTTCTTCCACCACTTACACCTTCCCCTGGAACTCCTCATGTCTCACCGCCCTTGAATTGGCGTCGTGGACTTTGGGAGGGAAAGTTGTGCTGCGCACCAGTTTTCTGCATGCCCTTGAATCAGTGGTGCAGATCCCTGGTGGGAGAGGCATTTTGTTCGTTGGTCTCTCTGCCCTTGAATCAGCCTTGAGGACTACTAGGACGCCTTCTCACTCTACATTGTCTATTCATCAGCTCTTTGTTCTTGTCCCTTCTGACCTCGATTCAGCATCTGGTTTGAGAACTTCTTTGCACTCTCCTTCTCCTGTTTGTTGTTGAGAGCTCCTCCAATTGTTGTGTTTTGCACACTCTCTTCTTCATCAGTGGGTGCATCATTATCCTCTAATTTCCTAAATGCAGTTAATAAATTTATATCCCATGTTTCAGGGTCATATATAGGTTTATGTCTTGCTGCCTTTTGAGGCAGCACTCTCTGTCTCAGTTCCTCGTTTTTGCTCTGTGCTCAGTACTCATCATCAAATTCTTCTTAATGTACACTATCTAAATCATACATATTGTATATAATTTCATTGCTGTTGATTCAGCATATTTTGAATTTGGCGTTGTCATCAATCTTTGTCTCTTTGATATCTGCTGTAGCTCTCTTTAGGTTTTGAAAATGTAATAGTCTATTATTATCTAGCATATATTCATTGTTCAGTAGTGTTTGTGTTATCATGTGAGGGCCGGTCCATACTGTTTTCAACTTCCGGACTTGGTTTGTGTCTATGAGTTTGATCAGTGTGAACACGTATACCTTATCGCCTACCTTATGTGCATGACCATAGATTTTTTTATTATAATTACGTTGCTGTCTCACCTCTGACTTTTTTATGTTATGACACATCGTTTCATGAATTCCTGTGATTTGGTTTCTTAATTGTTGTACGTATGCGTTGTCCAATTTTTAACTGTAGTTGGTGTACTGCATTAAGAGCGGAGTTGCCGCCTCCCTTCTGAACATGGTGTAGCATCATCCAAAAAGGCAACTAAAGCTGAATAACGTCGAATGATTATTAATTGAAATTAATTGTAAAAATTTAGTTAATGAACTTTAGTTTATTTTTGTAAAATGCAACTAAGATTTAATATTGGTCAAAGTAAGAAACTTGTTAGCCGATCAAGAGATAATTGACAAATTAAATTGAGCAAACTAATGCTTACGTATGAACAGCCATATTGGCAGACGAATCATTTGAATTTTAAAATCAGCAGGTACTTTTTGTAGAAATTTTATAAATAGCTTTGATTCAACCATAATTTTGATGAACAACAAATTCTTTGGAGTTTATTTAATTTTCATTTCTACATTATCTGGTTTGATTATTTAATTAAATGTGCAGCTAGGCAAGTTGTGTTTAGTAGTGGCTGGAATCCATCATGGGATCGATTCTAGGGTCTTTGTGCCAGTCATGAAAGTGCACCTATGTTACAGTTAGGAGTTTTTCGATTCTTGCCTAGTCTGACTATCGATCAATACATGTAAGAAATAATCAATGCCTGAAACGACTGGATAGTCGACACCTAGGGATATTTATATATTCTCAAACGTAGGAGACTCGACTATAATTGACTTTGAATGGTGATACTCCCGTCGTTGCATGTACCGAGGTGTTGTAATAGTATTCAATCATTTCGATGACCTCTCTCCATCTGCTTCCTCCTATGCAAGTTGTTGCTACTCTAATTAGCTTGATTAATGTTTGATTAAGTCGTTCCACTGCTCTGTTAGCTTGCAGGTGATAAGCAGTTGTTTGTTCACTTGCGATTTCTAGGAGCTTCGCCATTTCCTGAAAAAGTCCACCCTCAAATTGAGGGCCTTTATCTGTTATGATTGTTTCCATTGGTCCTAGTCTCAGTATCCATTCTTTTTAGGACTATCTCAGCTGTGGTTTTTGCCGTGGTGTTTTGCATCAGGACCATCCTCACATATTTGGTGAAGTTATCCACCATCACTAGTAGAAATTGGTACCCCTCATTATCCTTTGATAACTGTTCCAAGTCAATGTGAACTATTTTGTTTGGTTGTGTGGCGATTATTTTTTCCAACAGTGCTCTCTGTGTTGGGAATCATTGATTATTGTGTAACAAGCATGTAGTGCATTTGTTGATGATATCTTCAATAACTTATCTTACTGCCTTCACTATCCTTCAATAGCATTTCCAGATCTATGTGGACTATTTCATTGGGTTGGGTTGCGATAATTTTCTCTAGCAGTACTTGCTGCATTGGGAAGTGCTATTTGTTATTTAGAAGGCATGTCGTGCACTTTTTGATGATGTCTTCCACGACTTTCCTGACAGATGTTGTTATAAATTGTGCGTTGAACGTTTTCTCCATCTGTGTTATTCCTAAATGACCCTTCTCGTGGATTTTCCGTATCAATTCCCTCTTGAAGTAATTGGGTATTGCGATTTGGTTGTTTCTGACATTGACATATAATAGTCCATTCTTGTTGATCTTCCATTTGTAGCGCTCATAGTATCCCGCTGTTATTTTTGATAATTTAGTTCAAGGTTCTTTAATCTTTTTTATGATCTCACCTAGGATTATATCGTCTTTTTCTTTATCCACTATTTCTTGCTCTGTTATCTCCTCTTTGATGAGTATTGGTAATACCACTTGGCCTTTTTTATCCATGTAACTCTTCGTATTCAGTATGTGGCAGAAACTGGAATTGTTTCTTTTCTCCCTCGGTTTTTGCTGCGTCTCTGGTATTCTGGGAGTGATGTCCAGAAATCTGCGTTGTTGTGTAGTTTGCCCTTTCTGTATTTTATTGTAAATGTGAATTCATTTAGGTACTTGATCCACCGGGATACTATTCTGGACTTGTCTCCTGAAAACTTCTTCAGCCAGGCCAATCCGCTGTTGTCCATTCAGACTCTAAATTCTCTTCCTACGAGGAAATGTCGAAATTTCTTAATGCTCTCAATCAGTGCAAGCATTTCTACCTTGGTGGAGAAGTAGTTCTCCTTGCTTGCCCTTAACTTGTGGCTGAAGAACTGAATAGATACTTCCTTCCCATTTCTTATCTGTCCCAATGTTGCTCTGATTGCCACCTTGCTTGCGTCACAGTCTAGTATGAATTTCTCATTATAATTGGGCCTGTTTAGGGAAGGTAATTTCGCGAGTTCTTCTTTGATGTTGTCAAGTTCCTCTTGTTCCTGCCAGGTCCATACAAATGGTACTGACTTCCTCATTAATCAGGTCATCTTTGCTGTTTTTCCAGCTATATTTGGAATGAAAGTTCCATAATAGTTGAAGAATCCCATAATTCTCTGTATATCCTTTTTGTTATTTGGTTTTTCTATCTTTCGAATCATCTCTCTGGCATTGTCTTTCATGCAAATTCTTCCTTTCTTGATTGTTCCTGTTAGGAACACTATTTTCTCTTTCAAGATATCGCATTTGTTTCTGTTTATCCAGAGTCCCGCATTTTCCAGAATTGTTAGTGCCCTCTCCAATTTTTTCAGATGCTCTTGGACTGTGTCGCTTGTGACTATGATGTCGTCTATATAGGCGTCGACTCCCTCTTCCATTCTGTGTGTCTTGTTTTTCAGCACTTTTGTAATGTATCTTTGAAATGTTGCTAGTGCATTGCAGAGACTGAACGCGATATATATCCATTCATAGAGCCCATATGGGGTTATGAATGCTGTCTTCTCAATGTTGTCTTTCTCCATCTTCATTTGCCAATAGGCTTTACATAAATCCAGTGTTGTAAAATATTTATGTTTACTGGCTTTGTAGAGCAGGTCCTCTATCTGTGGTAGGGGGCACGAGTCCTTCTTTGTCACCTTGTTCAGTTTACAAAAATCAATGCACAGACAGTACTTGTTTCCTTGTTTTATGAACATGTCGGTGCTGCATATGGGCTCTCACTTGGCCAGATGATTTTATTGTTGATTAGTTCTTCTAGTATACAATTGTATTCTTCTTTCAATTGTTCAGGCACTCTTCTGACCAGTAGTTTAATTGGTTTGTCTGTTGTCATGACGATTTTTTGCTTTTCGCCCACTGTCTGGCCTATGCTTATCTCTCCATAATTGAATATATGTTTATGCCTCTCCAGGAGTGTCCTTAGTTGTGTGATTACTTGCTTTTCCAGATGTTTGTAGTCCTCATCATTTATTTCAGGTATTCTGTGGTCTTCCTCTTCTGCTTTTGTCCCAACACCCTCGAGTCAGCTTTTGGGAGTACTCACGATGCTGATGGTGTTTGTCCACTCGCCCTCGAGTTGGCCATGTGGAGTACTATCCACTTTCCTTTGCAAGTCCTCAAATTGACCATGCAAATCACTCACTCCATCACTGTCTTCCATTGCCTTCCAGATGAGTCTGATGTTGGTTTTACTATATTTTCCGTATATTCTTATCTGGGATCTTTTTCAAGTTTACATTCTGGTTCATAGTGTTCAGAATTGGTATCCGTCCTTTTCTGTGTTTTATAGTGCAAACACTGGATGGCATTGAAACTCGTTTGGTGTTAATGCCTTTGTTGTTGTATACATTAATGTCAGCTGTTATAGTGTCTTCCGACTCAATCATGTGCATTTTCCACTGATGTGGCTGTAGATGGATGTCCTCTTGCAATCAAAATGTAACTGTTTTCTGCTGCTCCTTTTCTTCTTCAATTTCCATCTCCTCTTCTTTTACTTTTATAGTGTTATTTGCGTAGTTAATGACAAACCCATTTTTTGTCAGAAAATCGTTTCCTAATATGACTTCATATGGTAAGGAGTTGTTATGTGTATCTACTACTACTAGAGATTGTTTGAATGTTGTGTTTGCAATTCTCATTTGTGCAACGTTTATCATTCCTTTTGTATTGATATAATCCCCTGAAGTGTTAATCAATCTCTTGTTACAGCTCTTCATGTCTTCTCTTTTGAATCCCAGTTTCGTGGCACATTCATCCATAATTATTGATGTCGCTGCTCTGGTATCAATTGTCACTTTTGTCATTGCTCTGCTAATGGCTTTTGTTATCATATTCATCATATCAAGGTTTGCTAGGATCATTATCACTGCACGGTTGTTATGAGTTAGCACTCAACTTAGTTTTCCTCTTCATCATAGTAGGCTTCCTTGTCCCCAATAACCTTTATTTGTTTCAGGCAGTCTGGTTTCTTATGTCCTTTTTTTCCACAGCCATAGCATTTAACATCTTTCTCTTTCACTTTTCTCATTTTACCCTCTTTCCCCTTTACTTTTATTATCTTTTCTTGTTGCGCTTCAGAATAGGTTTTGTTGGGGATGCGCGGCTTGAGATTGTTTTTCCATGTTGGTGCATCTCTGTGCCATGCAGCTTTCTCATATATTCGGGCGTTGTTTTCAATAGTGGCTTGTATATCGACAGCTTTTCTGATCATTCGCTCTTGTTTGTCATCAATGTCACATTTGATTTCAAACTGCATTCTGATGCTTTCTGGCATCCCCTTGCAGATGTGCCGCTCAACTTGTTGCATATAATTTCAGATGTCATCAGTTTTCTTCATTTTTGTTGCATTCAGAATGATTTGGTACTGGTTTTTAAAACTTTCATTCTTGTAATAATTGATAAAGTCTCTGATTAGTAATTGATAATCTCTCTTTGTCTCTCCATCCAGAAGCAAGTAGTGTTGGGATGCTGCTCCTGTCAGATATAATGGGAGTCTCGCCACTGCTGCCTGTTGGCTCACTTTCCATTCCACCATTGTTAGTTGGAACATTTGCAACCACTCGGCAAATGTAGGGTTATAGCTATCTACTCTCCCATTAAATTTGGGTAGTGTTGCTTTGCACAGTATTGTATCATTGGCTGTTAATTGCAGTAGAATTGAATTATCATATTTAGGTTTCTTGTGGTTTGTGATCATGTCTTCCCCTTGCAGTTGCATGGTTACTGCTTTCATTTATTATTTTCTGTTTCTCGAGGTCAGAATCTTCATCTGATTCTTCAAGTGGTGCTTCCTTGCGGATCAGCATGGGTGGTGCCTTTAGTTTGCTCTCTTTCCTGGCATGGAATTTGATTTCATGAGTTCGCATATTATTTCTATTCTCTTCTTCTGTTAATTGTAGCAATCTCAGTCTATCTTTCAATTGTTACAATTCTTCCACCTGTATATCATTATCTTCAATTAATTGTCTGTTCATCCTCTCCAGTTCTTGATTTCTTTCTTGCCAATGTTGGTTTTGCTCTAAAAATCTTTTGTTGGACTCTGACAGTTGATGGGTAAGGGTTTTGATTTCGTTTTGAAATAACTGATTCTGTTCCTCTAAATGCATTTAAATGTTCACTCTGATTTCACTTAATATTGATTCATTTTGTCTTTCCATATCTTTGACTTTCTCAGTCAATTGTTCTAGTTGTTGTCTTAGGATTTCCTCACTTTCTTGACTTTTCCTTAACATGACCATTACGTCTAATGGGTTTGTATCTGGGGGGTTTGACTCTGGGGGTGAACTAAACAATTGTAGTTCTGTATCTGTGGCATCTGTTGCTGAATTCTCACTGAAGTACGGCGATGATCGGATTGTTCTGGGAGTTACTGCTTTTGTGGCAGTTTTTTTTGCGCTTCCTTTTCTAGTTTTTGTCATATTTTCTTCTGGTTAGTAGTGGCTCTTCCATCTTTAGGTTGCAATTCCAGGATCTCCATGAAGTGCAATTGTTTTGGTTTGGGGTGTCTCTCTTCCTTCCATTGGTGGTTGGTTTGTGTAACAGCTCACTGCTTTCATACTCTCACTTGTAGTCCATTGTCGTTTGTGGGTGGTTTTAACTGAATGTTTCTTCTGTAGGTTTGATGTTCTTGGCTGTCACAGTCACCATGTAATATCCTCTACCAGGCATTATCACCGTTTATCTACTGTTACTTTTATAATGTTAGCTGTGTTATTGTGGGTAAGGATTTACTTGTTGTTACTGCTTAACTATTTTCTTCTATTACATTATGTAATCTCGAATTAACTGCTCACTTTTTAGGTGATGAAGCCATGTGGTAACCTCTGCAATGATCTCCTAGTGGGCATCTGCCTGAAGCAGATCTCCACATCCAGTTTTGCCATTCCATCCAATGTTTGAGGGTCACTTCTCAGCTCAATCAAGATAGCTTATGTGTACCCTACATTAGCTCAGTGCTTACTCAAGACACAACACAACTCGACTTAGACTCTATTGTGTGAAAATGTTGTATCTATTTGCAACTGGGACTGTTACTAGTTGTTCTTTAAATGTTACATGTAGCCATTACCGAAATATATTGGCTTATTTCAATATAACTCTGTTCAAACAACTTCCTAAGCTACATTTATAATTTACTACATGTATGGTCGCTTTATTGGTTGATTATAGGTTGCTAATTTGGATCTGAAATAGTATTAATATAATTCCTAGGGTTTGGTAAAAAAAACTGTTTGTTGACAGTTAATTATTCAATACATGTAGAAAGGAAATGATAGTTGGCTAATTGAGAGGAAACCCCTATACCTAACCTATGTGCACTTTCATGGTCTGGCACAGAGACCCTTGAATCATTCCCTGTGATGTATCCAGACCACTACTAAACACCACTCAATTAGCTCGACATTGTATTAAATAATCAAACCATTATTGAAAAGCAAAATAAGAATTCCAAATAAAATTCTCTATCAAACTCTTACACTAAGTTTCAATGTATTTATAGTAACTTCAAAAGAAGTACCTGTCAATTCAAATTTAAACTTCTGCCAAGATGGCAGCTTTAAAATAACATAAGCATTGTTTTGTCAAAAGTGTTTTTATTGACAGACACAATTATCTCTTTTTTGACACATGTTATTTTCTTGGTTGCATTTTACAAATTAATCTGAAATAATATCAACTGATTTAATTACACTATTTTTAATCAACTTCCTTTCGATCTTAGTTCTTCTTGCAAAGTTTTGCAGCTTATTTTTGATTTATTTGGATGATGCTACAATACTTCCCAAATTTACGGTGACAGTAGATAGCTACTCACCAACATTCAAAGAATGGATTCAGATGTTTGAAATGAGTATGAAAGAAAGAAAGGTGATTCAAAAGCAAATGGCAGCAAGATTTCCTCTATATTTGGGAGGAGCAGCATATCAACATTATTTAGTGTTGGATCTAGAAACCAAAACAGATTATAAGAAATTGATAGGGGAGTACAAATGATATTACAATGACGAGAGCTTTAAAAGCCAATACCAGATGTTACTAAATAGTTTGAAAGTGAATAAGAGAGAAGATTTGCACAATTACATGTTGCAAGTAGAGAGACTACTTAAATTAAGTTCAAGAGAGAGCACCTGCTCCAAGTATGACCTGTTTTCTCATATCTGTAAGGGATTACCAGAACCAATTCTACAACAGTTTGAGATCAAATGCGATGCAGATGATTCTTTCAAGAGAATGATAAGAAAAGGTCTGGGGATACAGGTTATGATGGAAAATAATGCTCGAATTAATGAAAAGTTGACGATAACAAAGACAATATTACCATCAATAACAAAAGAAATAAACAGAATGAAGAAAGATGAAAATGGGAAACCAAGAGATGAGATTATTAAAATAAAGTTGAAAGATGGAACAGTAAAGAGGATAAATCAAAAAGATTTGAAATGTCAAATATGTGGCAAGAAAGGACACACTAAGAAATAATACTATAAAAGACAAATCAACTTTATCAAAGAGGAAGAAGCATATTTTGATGACGAAGATCTGTTGGATGATGAAGATGCAAATGAACAGACAGAAGAGATTGACAATGATAATTTAAACTAGAAGGAGTGCCGTCTCCAGTAAACTGTGCACCCGTTCTGATTGTAACAGACATAATCAAGGCAAATACAATTACAGTTGTAATAAATGGTGTAATGGTCAAGGCAACCATAGATACAGGAGCAGTAATATCAATTATCACTGATGAGTGTGCAGCAAAAATAGGATTTGACAGAAAAAAGTTAAAAAGTGAAAAGAAAGACTATTAAAGGCATCAGGAGACTACATTGATATAAAAGAAAAATTAATGGAAGTACTGATGAGAATTGCTAATACAACATTTTCACAAACGTCTACAATCATTGACACAGAAAAGAACTCACTACCCTATGAGGTTATATTAGGCAATGACTTTTTAATGGATAACAAATGCATCATTGATTATACAAACAAAACCATATCAGTGCAAGAAGAAGTGGTTATGACTGGTGAAGAGGAGGAAGACAAAGAAATAATAAAATTTCAATTAAAGGAAGGTAGGGGAACCATACTGATTTTGAATGCAACAAACCACGTAGTTAACATAAAAAAGGACACCTTAAAACTGAAAGGAAAGAGTGAAAACTGAAAAAATGATGGTAAACAAAGTGATCAATATAATAGAAGAAGAGCAAGAATATCAAAAACCAGAAGTGAATGATGAAGACTATCAGAATCTAAGTAAAGAGGAGAGAATGAAATTAATAGAGATACTGAAGAAACACACCAAAATATTTAACTATAGTGAGATAAGCATGGGCAAGGCAGTAGGAGAAATGCACAAAATAATTACAACCTCAGAGGAACCAATAAGATTGCCTTGTAGGAGAGTCCCTGAGCATTTAAAAGAACATTATAACACAATTTTGAATGAATTGATAGACAATAAAATAATAAGGCCCAGTGAAAGTCCATATGCGGCGCCAACTGTCTTTGTCAAGCAGGGAAGAAAGTACTGATTGTGTATAGATTTTTGTAAGTTAAATGATGTTACGAAGAAAGATGCCTATCCACTTCCGAGGATAGAGGACATTATATATGAAGCCAGCAAGAATAAATATTACACTTGTATTGATTTGTGTAAAGCAATACCTGAATATTACAAGAGAGAGTTGGTCAGGAAAGTACATGAAAATGACCATATGGGAATAATCCAGACAGAGAAAACCTTTAATGCCTGGTTTATAACAACAAGCATAAGAAAATCAGTTGAAGACATAATCAATAAATGCAATACATGTTTAATAAATAACAAGAGTCACTTTCCAGTACAAACTGCACCACTTGAGAAAATAATGGCAACAGCACCTAATGAAATTGTGCATGTAGATCTAGAAAAGTTATCTCAGGACAATGAGGGGTATCAGTATATATTGGTATTGGTTGATAATTTCACGAAATATGCTCAGATGATACCATTAGACTCAACAATGGCAAAAATTGTAGCAGAAAAAATCATGAAGGAATGGATTTTAAAGTTTGGACCAATGCAAACAATAATATCAGACAGAGGAGTACAATTCAAAAGTAAATTGTTTGAGGAGATGGCTAAATTGATGGAAATATTAACAGAAAAGACAACAGCGTATCATCCTCAGGCAAATGGAGCTGTGGAAAGATTAAATAGAACTATGATTAAATTAATACGCATATTAACATCACGAATTGGAGGTAGAGACTGGAGAGAAGTATTAGAAATATTAGAATATTTTTATAATATTTCAGTGCATTCAACAACAGGGATGACTCCATATAAAGCCATGTATGGCAGAGAAGTGGCAACACTGATATCAATGCAATACCATACATACTTCGAAAAACCAGACAATGAATATATAAAGAAAATTAAAGATCAGATCACTGGAATTCAAGAAACGATGTGTCACAATACGAAAAAGTCTGCAATAAGACAGGAAAGAAATTTCAACAAAAAGATATATGGTGAACCACACAGGGTAGGGGATAAGGTCTATGCGTACACTCTAATGAGAACACAAGACGTGAACCAAGTAAGAAAAGTAAAAACACAGTGGTCAGGGCCTTTCATGATCACACAAACACTACCCAATAATAATTATAAAATCAATGACGGGAGAATATTACATTTTCAAAATTTAAAACAAGCAATGGTTGATATAGAACAAGTAATACTTGACAAACATGCAGAATTTAAAATCATACAAGTTGATGATGGCATATACGCTGAAATGGATAAATTAGACAGTGTACATGAGGAAGAATTCCAAGAAGAATATAGACCCAATGGAGGAGAACCAAAAGTTGAAAAAGGAATAATGCCCCAGATGGCAGTAAAAAATAAAATGAGATGTAACCCTGAAATATGGGATATTGATTTAGTAACTGAATTTAGGAAAAATGAAACGGATGAATCCATGATTGCCAATGAAAGCCAGGAGGATCAGAAGAAAGAAGACTCTGCAATCTGTTCATCAATTAAAGGGCGTGAGGATAGAAGAAACATCAATGAGTTCTACTACGAGAACTAGGTCTCTGCAATCCAATTCAGTGACGGTGCTCCCTCTAGTTTAAATTTTGTGCTTCTGCTGATTCAATTTCTTCTTCTTCTTCTTGTTTCTCTTCGTTTTCCATTAGATCTTCTTCGTCAAAATATGCATGTTCCTCTTCTATCCAATTGATCTGTCACTTACAGTATTTTTTGTATGTCCCTTATTACCACAAGTCTGACATTTCAAATCTTTTGGTTTTATTTGTTTTATCGTACTGTCTTTCAGTTTTATTTTCACTAATTCTTCTGATTTTTTCATTATGGACTTACCTATTGGATTATTAACCATTGGCATTGTGCGATTCATTATCTGTTTTGCAATTGTCGATTTTTCATTAATTCTTGCATTGCTTTCCATTGTAATTTGTATCGCCAATCCCTTTCTAATCATTTTATCCAGCAAGTCATCTGCATCACATTTAATTTGGAATTGCGTTCATATTACCTCTGGCAACCCTTTGCAAATATGTGCAAATAAATCATACTTCGAATACCTGTTTTCTCTGGAACTAAGTTTTAACAGTCTTTCTACTTGAGACATGTAATTTCGCAAGTCATCCTTACTGTTCATCTTTATTCCATTTAACAGCATTCTGTACTGGTTTTAAAACTTTCATCGTCATAATATTGTTGATATTCGCCTATCAACTTTTTATAGTTCATTTTCATTTCTGTTTCCAACACTAAATAATGTTGATATGCAGCTCCACTTAAGTATAACGGGAATCTTGCTGCTGCCCTTTGTTGCATTACTTTCTGTTCCTTCATGTTCATCTCGAAAATTTCTAACAATTCATTAAATGTAGGTGAGTAATGTCCACTCTTCCTGTAAATTTAGGCAATATTGCCTTACATATCAATGTTTCATTATCATCATCTTCTGATAACATAGTATTTTGAAATAATGGTTTCCTTTCATCGATTTCTCAAAATTTTCTTTAACCTGTTTCATTACATTTTCGACTAACTTTGCTATAAACTCTTCTTCGGTTTGCGCATTTTTGCAATCTTGTATCATTACATCCTTCTGTGGTATAACTGTATTTTGCTCGGGCGATTTTTCCACTACAACATTTTCTATGGTTTTTATTTCACTTTTCTTTATTTCAATTAACCGTAATTCGTCTTTTAAATTGTCAATTTCCAGTTGCTTTACTATATTTTCCTCCCATAAGTTAACATTTTCTTCATGTAACTCTTTCATCATTCTCTGTAATTGTTCACATTGGAGCTTTATTTCCTTATTTACTTCTGTCAGCTGTTCTATTTGTTGTTGAAACAAGTTGCTTTGTTCTGTCAAGCGAATACTTGTGTCTTCCTTTATTTCATCAACTAATTTTTCTTTTTCAGCATTCTTTATCTCTACTTCGATCATTCTCTTTGTTAGTTGTTCTATTTGTCTAGTCAACTCTTTCCTTTCTTTTGTATTGTTTTCAATAATTTCCATTAGCTGGGTTATCGTAAATTCATTTGTTAGCTCTGCAGGTTGTAGCACCTGTTCCATTGGGGATTGTTCACTCTCTGGGGACATTATTACATCCTGTGTCTCAGGTGTACTTCTTGTTTGGGGGGTCTTTTGAGTTCTGGGTTTACTTCTAGTAGTTTTTTTCTTTGAATTCACCATTTTTTCATTTTAGCTCTGAGTATCCAATTGGCTGATCCATTCCTACTTTTTCTGTGCTCAGGTATAGTGTTATTTGTTTGTTCCCTCCTTTTCTTTTTTCTTTTTTTTCTTTAGTCACTACTGATTTACTTATACTGTTATTCCATCCTTTTATTTCTTCAGTTTTTCTCTCCAATTTGAGTGATTCAAGAAGAAACAACTATCTTGACTCAAATCTTTCTTTGTGCATGTTGGGCGCCTGTCATGGTCGCCATGTAGAATCTTGACAACCTTCCACTACTAAATCTAAACTTAATTTAGGAGCTGCTTTGACTAATTTCCCTCCTTGTCTAGTACAGTAGGTGACAGATTCCAAATTTCCATCTCTCTTCCTTTACTCTAACTTGTTGTGAATTATTAATTAGAATAATATCTGATCAACTACAATTGATACTTGAACTAACAACAGTAATTTAGGTGCCAGACAAGAGATAGATGGTACAATGTACAGGGTCAGAAACCCGACCTGAAGCAAAGCACAAAGAGGAATCAAAGAAACCACGATGTAATCATTAATTCCAAATAACACTTGAACATCGGGAGAAACACCAACAGCCACTCCAATGACTCAGTGCATGAAATAATGTGCGAGAATACGATAGTGACAGTGTGTGATAACTTACTAATTTAGTGCATTGATTGCTCTTGTTATTAATGTAAAGGGAATTCGCAACCTGAATGCATTAGCTTATTATTATTCCTTACATGTAATAACCCTACATATAAATATGTATATGTTAACAACCTATTGTATATGTGAACAACCAATGCGGTCAGCATAAAACAATGAGATGGGTCATTTGGTCGACTAAGAGTTAAATACAATGTAATAACAATAATACACTTCCAATAGAAGCAAAATGTGAATTCTCCTACAAGGGCTAACATAGATCTAATACTAAAATAAAACGAACAACAAATGATAGGAAAGCTATAATGAAGAAAAACCCCTATCCTTATATGTAACCTATGAGCACATCAGGTAAGCACCGGCTACCAGCCGCACAGCCATTTGAATGGTGCTAACAATTAATTGTTAAGTGCAAGGCCATTACGAAGTCTCCCGTTAAATGAAGTCATGGACCACCATCTCGAATACCCTAGTGCTCGAATGTTTAGCTTTCCATTTTAGTTAATAAATAAACCTGACAAAAGAAAACGAAGTAAATCCGATAAATTTTGGCCATCATCAAAATATAATATTGCACAGTTTTTATACTAGAAAATTTTAAACAATCAAATATTTGGCTCGTACCTGTTAATTCTGAGTTGTTGACAATTTACTAATTCTCGATTTTCTTTTGTCTGTTGCTCTGCGCATGTCATCATTAATTAGCGTTTTGCGACTTTGCCCTTTCACCATTTGTCAAATATACATTTGTACTGCCAAATTAATTAATAGAAAAATTACTGCTTATAAATTTACAAATGGTTTAACTAATTATAATCATGTGTGTACAATTAATATTTATTTCAAATTGCAATTATAGTTCTTTCCTCAATTTCACTTTTCTTGACCACATGATTGAATTATGTTACACTGTCACCAAAATGTATAGACAAAATTCTAAGGACAAACCCCTCCTCATTAATTTTCGCTAAAACACGCAGACAAACTCTACATGAATTCAAATTATTAGGCAGCATATACTTGTTTTAAATTTAGTATAAATAGTTACAAAGCAAAACAGAATTTGATGAAATATATTCTTTGGAACTATTATCCTTTAGTTACTACGGGTTCGATTATTTAATACAAATGTCTAGCTAAGATATTTGTGCTCAATAGTGGTTGGGAATCAAGAATGAAAACGATTCAATGGTTCTTCATCCCCAATCATGAAATTTATTTAGGTTATGGAAATGAATAGGGTTTTTCTCAACTCTTGCATAGCTAGTTATTGTTTGTTTTTGATTAGCACATAGTAACAAACTCTTAAAAAGCTTTCCAGCTAAACATAAGGAGTGATTAACAACTGTTTTAGATCCAAATTAGACCATGTTGAACCAATAATTAGACCGCATACACATTTATATTATATGTAGGATAGGAAGCTGCTCTGATAGCAATTTATTATATTCTGATTTTTTAAAAGCAGCTAATGTCATTTCTCACTTGCTTAATTATTGAACTACGTTTTATTGTTAAACACAAATGAGTTAAGTCGAATTGTGTTTTTTAAATGCTAAAAAGGCCTGGAAGAAAATGCTACAATAAACAATAACTTTATGGTGTCTAAAATATGCAAATTTCCTTTTAAAAATATTAAATATTCTCTTAACTAAATTTTTTGTTTCTTGTTTTAAGTTGAAACCAATTCCCGTCTTGTTGAAAATTACCATATTTCTAAATAAATTAAAAATTGAGATTTAATTGAAATTTCTAAACATTTAGCAGTGCATTATAGTGTTATGCTGTAAATATAAATGTGAATATGAACTATGTATATCTAATTCATCAGCAGTTCATGCAATTAAAGCGAGTGTGTTGAATCCAAATATATCTTACTCTTTTAGAAATTTACCAGAATGGGTTATTTGCTTACTAAGAGAATTAAAGTGAACCATACTGCGGTGAGGCCAAGCATATACTCATAGAGATTTTTTTAATAATCCACTGAATAAAACCAGTGCAAGGTCCTAAATACAGATACTATGGAAAGCTAGAAAATTATAGTTGGATAGAAAAATTTTGCCTTAAATCGATGTTCATGCAGACAATTTTTTAATACCGTTAGTCAGAAGTTCTATTAGCAGGGGCGCACTATGTATGAAAAAAGTGGCGATATGCAGTAATATGAACGCAACTAAGGTAAAAATCTGCCACAGGCTGGAATTTGATGTAACATGACGCTTTAAGTAACCAAATCAAAGAATATGCTATTTAACACTTCCTAAGCTTTTTAAAATGTTTGCATATTTGATCATCGCAAAAACAGCATCCAAATAAAATGAGGTCAACAATGATATACAATCATTTTTCTACATTTCAAAATCAATTGTTTGGTAGATCTAAAGTCTTTACTTGGAAATGCAGTATTTATAAGAAACAATTTTGGCACGAAACTTCTATACTTGTGAAACCCTCTAACTTGTTTGGCGAACCATTTTTTGTTTTGAAGCAAATGGAATAATTGTAGGGACACAAAAGTGAAAGGATTTTGTGATATTCTGTATTTTGAAGACTTTGATAAAAATTTCCTGCTTGGTTCCTTTCGAATTGCATTTGTTTAAACTTTTAATACTGTGAATGTCACCTCGTTTGACTTTTTCATTAATCATTAATTTAGATACTACCGTCTGAAATTCATAAAGTGCAAATACACATTGCATATGATTCCTACACCATTCCCATCCCAACATGAACTTACGACGAATATTATCATTTTTCATTGAACTGTAGATGAAATTCGCTATATGAACTTTATTATCGTTTGATTAGTGAATTTTATAATATCTTTGAAAATAAATTTATTATTTATAAATGTTCGTTTTCTTTGTATGGTGAGAATATGCGTCTGTGGAAGCATGTATTTACATTAATTTTAAAAAATATTTGTACTTTTAAACATTTATCGATTCAACTTTTTACCCAAAAAATTCATCAATAAAAAGTTTGTAATTCCATAACGTGAAATTTCTGCATATAGAATTTCAATGGTTTTTGAAAATTATTTATGAATTGTTACATCTTGAACAATAAATTGAAACAATTCTAATTTCATGGGATTTTGAAAATGGATTATGTAATATGTATAAACAATTGGTTGCATTTCACATAATAGATTGCAAAGTAATTTTGTTTGTCAACAAATATTACAACGAAATAGAACATATTCCAGTGACGTCAGAGATAGACATCCTTGCATCGCTCGGCGGTCAAAGTCCACAATTACATCATAGTCACGCCAGATAATCCCGCAAAGGTCAAGGATCATTTTGTGGCAAGTACTTCACTCGGGTATTACTACTCATAACGATGTTATTGCACTTGACCTGTCTCTAGGTGATGATTTTTATGATTAGGATGCTTGCACTGCCGTTGAGATATATAATTCTGAAAATGCTGACTTTGGGGATAGGCCACAAGATATCAACAAATTAAGATACCCTTAGTGTACGAGAAATATCCCAGAAAGATGTGGGGAGGCATATTAGATATTACGTAAATAAATTGCAAAAGATTCCATATGGATATACCCTTTCATATTAAGTAAATCCATAAGGTAAATTCTGTAAATTGGAACGGCGGCATATATGGAATTGATTGTTCATGAAATCAAAAATATTAATAAATGCATGTTTTGAATATTAAAATCAATAGAAAATGGAAAAAATATAATAAAAAATGATAATTTTTAAGTGGCTTGATACAATTTGTTATGAAATATACAAAAAATAATTTATGACTTTCCTAAATTAAAATACTCCCCTAAACAATATGTTTTCCAAAGAACAACTAGAAGAAATATATAAGAACAACATTAAAGCTATCTTAAGTTCAAACATTTTTCAAAGCAGTTTGTTTTCAAATTACAAAAGAACATTATATGAAAATGTCCATATATTTAGTCATTTGCTTTATATATATATATATATATATATATATATTAAACTAGGTTTGTTGTAGATATATACATGTATAGCTTTGTAACATATGATTGCATTTTAAGGGTGCACCATTATTAAGAATAAGTGTTCTGCAATTTTTTGACATCAAATTTGATGAATATTTATGAATTTTTTCTATTGGCCAAATCTTTATAATCATCTTGTATATGCATTTGTAGGCTTAAAAGTGCTTGTATATACCATGTATTACCGCACATTTCTTAGATGAATTCCAAAACATTTTGAATGTTTCAATCATTTCTGAATTTACTCAGAGTGTGTTTACCCCTATGTGCAAACGCTTTTAAATTTTTTAAAATCCCAGTATATCTGTTTCCAGACGTTTACTTTCAAATTTGTGATTAAGCAATGCTACTTCTTTACATTAACCTATTGTTTTTGCTTACCATTTTTGGCATTTTATATATTTAGTTGAAGTAAGAACTTCTCATGAATGCATCAACTAGGATCATAAAACTTTTACTACTTAAAAAATCAACGATATCAAAAAAATCACCAATATTTTGCTACCTATCGTTGAAAATTTGGATGATCATACTAATCATGTTATCAACTATCTCATTTTGCAAAGGAAGGATTGTTTTAGTAACATACTAAATTTAGGAAAATTATTTGTAGCAAAAAGATTATTAGAAGGTGTGCTTATTCAACAATCCCCCTATGATTTTAGAAGGCAAAGTTACCTTAAGGTATCGAAGCATTTCATATATTTTTGGTATTTGTAAGTACCCCATAAACATTTCGCAGTTCAATGCGTGATAAAAAAGTCATTATACATGTATTTATGGAACTGTAGCAATGGCAAAACTGTAGTTTGGAAAAATTTTTGTAAATATATTAAGTATTGCGTGTATATCGAGTTTTGACTATATATTAACAGATAAACTGTGCATTTGTTCGAAAAAAATTATCAAAATATATTTTCAAATAATTATTTTATTGCAAATTCACTTCTAAAACTACTTTACAAACTATATGCTGAGGTAGAGACTACTCTTCAATCCAAGCGATTATTTTGCCTTCCCAACCTGGTAGTTTACAGTTGTCATCGTCTATCTAAACGTACACGCTAAGGACTGAATACACATGAAAAGCAAACATCCAAGACATAAATGTACATTTTAAGCCTTTCAGAAATATTTGAATCAATAGCACGCTCTTATTCACCTACACAAAAATTTCCTTGATTTTCAAAACTCAGATACAAATATCACGAAGACTTATAATCATATTACTGGTATTATTCAGAGCTGTATGCTCCCTGGTCAGGAATTTCTTGTCTGTTTTGGTCATGCCGGCTAATTGGCTTTGTTGCAAAATGTGGTTCAGCTGTTATTCCTAATTGTCCAAAGTGAATATTAATTCTAAATATTTTCTGTTTAGTTTGATAATGGTCTTTGCTTACTGTATGAAAAAAATAGTATTCGATTAACTTTTTCAGACAAGCTCTAACTTGCTTAAGCTAAAATCTGTGATAGAAGCAGGTGGAGATATTCATAATTTGCAGTAATCCCAGGAAGTGAAGATATTTTTTTTCAAAAACAATTGATCTGTTACACAGAGTGATGGAAGATGACAATTTCTTCGATCTATTCTAACATGCAGCGTCTTAATTGCCTGATTTGAGAATATGCTAATATTTGAAAATTTTATGAGTAAAACTGCCATCTTTATTAGAATAATTGACATAAGGGGAAATTTTTCAGGAAAATTGTGTTTACCTATTTCGCAATGCATTTGTTTAAGTCTCCAAGTCCGCCTTGCTCTTTTTAGCTGTTGTTCCGCAAGTACGTATCTGCGCAATTACACAAAATATTTCTTGCTACGAAATATTTCTGTCGCGTGTGTTATCTTAATACATGGCATAAAAATATTTTTAGCAATTTGCATTTTATTCTCCTATATATGCATGGAATATATGGGTGAATAAATTGCCCCAAAATCTAACAAACATTTCCTTTGAAGAAGTGCAGCAATGCAATGCGTGCTGCTTCACCATGCAGAGAGATTTCGTGACGGCATAAAAATGCAGGCAAATTTCGAGTAATTGCTAAAAATATTTTTATGCCATGTATTAAGAAAGTACGTGAAATCAATTTGCGTACCGCATCGCGCGGCAAAATATTTCGTAGTAATTGACAACTATTCAGGTGGGTCATGCTTGCATGTAATTAACATTTTGAAAAACTTTCACATTTACGCTTGCATTTGCGGAAATCATTAAATTTCATATATGCCATGATAGTGTAACACTGGTCAGAGAAATTCTCCCGCAAAATTTGAAAATACCCTATCATGAATAACGTCAAGCAACACTCTTCCACATTTTCCACCTGTACGTAAAATTTATAGACATACTGGCAGCAAAACGAGGTACGAGTGAAGCAGAAGCCTTAGTTCAATTATATACAAAAACTAATACATTCAGTGAATTTCTGAAACTATGAAGCGATTACATTCCTCTTGTAAATATTAGATTATGTTAATTATAAGTTTTGCTAACAAGAATATAAAAATAAATTTGGAGAATTTTAAGTTAACTAAATGTAAACGTTTGCAAACGAAAATTTCCCATTAATGATTTATGAAATACGTCCAATCATGATTGCGTTCGGACAGGATATTCCGGGCAGGCAGGACAGTGTAGAATAAAATTGAGATCCAGTTAAATCCGAATAAAATCTATATTAGAAATTGAAGGCTAGAACCCTGAATACATCAACATTATATTCTTCATTAATTTTAGTAGAACTGTAGTCTCATCATAGTGTATCCATATCTTCATGCATTTATGCCATCTTTGAAATTGACTCTTTTAAGCAACAACCTGCAAATCTTTTCGACAAAATATATAGAGATTTAGCACTATTTCGCAAGTTTTTGAATGTATTACGATTGGCTGTTGTACAATACACCCTACCATATCGGCTTGCTGACAATCTGCTTGCCATTCCTGCAACTAGTGTACTTTGTTAGACTAAAAAAATCTCACTATTTCACCATCACTAAATTTAGAATTTGTAACTATTTTGTTGCCTTCACGATTGACAATTGTTTTGAAAAACGTTTTATCGCTTAATATTTACATGCGCAGAAAATAAGCGGTGGAAATCCAGGTAAACAATTCTTACCACTTAACGTTACTTAGGGAAATATTGGAACACAACATAATATTTTGACATAACGAAATTGCACTATATTCTGTTATTGCATTTATTTATGTTCATAATCTTGTTAATGAGAGGATCTTGCTGATTTACACTTTGCAGATTGTGTGCAGGTGAAAATTAAAACTACTGATTGAGTAACTGATGATAAATGCCTGCAAAAATCATTCTATATGAAAAATATTTGAATTTGAGACTCCTGAAGCATGACAGTTAATCCGGATAAATCCGAACAAGATAAAACGAATTTAAATCCGGACAGGGCAGGATAATTTTTCGTTTTAAACTCCGCCCTAGCCAATGCTGCTATTTTTCATTGAAGTGAATCATTAATAGAAATTAAAAGATAAAGGACAAAATCGAAATTTAAATTTCTATGTTTGTAATAAGAATTTGTAAAATAATAATGGGCATAGATAACTAAATATTTAGTTTTCTATGTAATGGGTTCTCCAACTTCAATGTATTTTTTCGTGCCCTCAAAAACGCAACCTCACATTTCCCACACATTTTTAATCCTGGCAAGAAAACCTTTTTTAACAGGTTTTAGCAACTTCTTCACAATATATTCATACTGGATTCGCAAATTTTTTATTAAGTTTTGAGTGCTTCCTTGTACATTTAGTTTCCTAGTTGTTACACATACTTTGAAAATACATTGAAGCTGCTTCTAATTGACTTAATCTTCCACTTAATGTATTTCAAATGGCTAGAAACCTCACTTAAAATTCTTTTCAATCGTTTTATATCTTAAGACATAGTAGAGCATATTTTTGTAAGACATCAATTATGGCCTCAAACTCTTAAGCATACATCTCTCATTACTGACTGCCTATAGTTAACTGTGGAAATATGTTGGGAAAAGGGCTACTAAATGCTAAACAGCCATTAATTTAGTTGAGATATTCGCACTATTTCAGTTTTTTAAAGATTGATTTTTTACTAGAGCCGTCTCCAGCTTTTCAAAGTAGTAGGGAGTGAGGTCAATAGGGTGTTATATCCTACAAAAATGAATTTCACTATCCGCTTTGATGATATCCTTATTTCTATTTCACAACATAATTAAAAATTCCATAATAATCTACTAAAATTAATGCCAATTCGGCTCATTTTTAAGATTCTGGTTACAAATTGTATCTTATTTTCCACAAACTAGACCCGAAGTTGGGAGTGTTCGATGCTCCTAAAAAAATCTAATTTGAATTTTAGAAAATGTGGTGCAAACGTAAATACTTCAAAATTTTAATTAAATTGTTCAATACATTTGGGGAAACAATTCCATAATAGTCGGTTTCTTTTACATTTTGTCCCATTTTTACGGCCCATGTCCATTTCTGATTCCGATAAATGTAAAATCAGAATTAGAACCAATAACATCCTCAGTATACTTAGTTGTAAATATTGATTTGGGCTTTCAATGGGATGGACCAAATTTCTTGTTAAACACTTGTATTTCATCTATATATATATATGTATATATATATATATATATATATATATATATTTAGAGTGTGACATTATTCTAAATAATAAGAATGTTAAGTGTTTATATAATCTTTATTTACTTAACTTAAGAATTGATATATGCATATACAGTATTCATTTTTTAATAAAATTTATCTAAAAAATTGGATATTTCGATTTGATAGGACTTGAAACATGCCTGGGCTCTTAACAGTACACATTTTTAAAATTTCAAACGAAAATTCCGCGCTCAAAATCATAGTTCCCAACCAATTTGCAAAGCAACCTTTGACAATAAACGCACGGCAAGATTAAAAGTAGAGGGTAGGGGAACGGGTCATTCCCGTCGTCCCTCGGTGACGCAACTGATTTTTACACAAGTGCTAACTTTAAGATATAAAATGCTGTTTGATAAATACGCATCAAAACGAAAATGAAATTAAGTTTTATGAAACTATAAAACATTAACGATTAGAAATGAAACATCTTAATGCCGGGACACATTTGAGAGTATATTTTGTTTGAAATTGTAGCCTATTAAATTTGAGTAAGTATTTGGCTTGTTTCTTATTAAAATTCAGTCCAAAGCAATATTGTAGGCCATGCATAAACTTAAGGAATTATAGTAATTTTCTAGTACACTCAGTAAATTTCAAAAATAATGGCCACATTTGATGAAGGTACTATGTTTTCAAATATTGAATTACTTTTAGTAGCAATTTTCTCTGGTAGGCTTTAAAAGATCTGTGTGATTGTAAAATGAATTTCGTTACATATGTACTGCAACACAAAATGAAAATCAAATTATTTTTTCACACAATTTTGGCTCTTCCATGCAATGTGAAGCTGATATGTGCTAAAAACTAAATTCAATCGGTCTTAGCATATTTATTATAATTTTTGCGTACATACGCTAATTGTAAAGATAATCTTTGCTGCCCCAATGGTTCTACATTTTAAAAAAATTTTTTAAATGCATAATTCAGTATATGCATAAACATTAGTAAAGGTTTTAGTCCATTTTTGTGTAATTTTTTTCAAAAATTCCAACCTGATCATTATTGAAATTTTGTTTTAAAAAATTAAAATAAATATTAAACTAATTCAAAGATTCAAAATAATACCAAAAATATCGATACATAGCACACGTCTCTGAAATTATTGAACAGTGAGCATAAAAGTTGTGCTGTTATGTGCTGAAGTTATTTCATAGAAGCATTATTTTAATATTTTATGCTGATAACTTGAATTTTTCCTTTTCTAAATTGATTTAATAAAGAAATTACATACAAAACTAATACTTATATTAATACAATATATCCGCCTTTTAAACATAAGCTTAAATACCTCTTCCTTGACAGTGCCAAATTCTGGATCGATAGTTTTGAAAAGAAATCTTTGCTTCTTGTTGCTGACGTATTCCACAATTTGTGCTTTGAAATCTGCCAATGTTATTTGATCAACTCTAAATATATTTATAGTTACTCATGTATTTCACAAAATTTTGCAGATTAATCTTGATGATTAAAATTAAGTCAATATAAATTTAGCAGTGTTATGTGTGCATTATTCACTGATGCAATACACCTATTTCTAACTTCTAAACATGATAGTACAATACCTTTTTGGGATGATTGCCATGAAGGGAGTAGAGCTCTTTGGAATGTAATATAGAATTTTTGTTACCCTGTTTGGTTGAATTCCACCTTCTGAAGGAGGTAATTTCATTTTTCTAGATTCTTTTTTGTGTCTGCTGTCAGGTTGAGAAATCTAGTAAGAAATTAATTTACATGAAGAGTGAAATTAAGATTTTTTCCAAGATAATTGTACATTCTAATAAATAAAAGTTCTATAAATTCAAAATTACTAAATAAAAAAGCATCTTGCTATAAGATAAAAACTGTCGTAACAAATATTAAATTCTTAAAAACGAAATTGTGTTTGTGATATTATTATAGTGTAATTCGTTTTATTTTACGGAGAAACTATTCCATTGTTGGATACTTTTAAGTCATTGTCTGGTATTAGTCTACCGTGAGGTGATAGCCCACCATTCAGTACACAATTTCAACTGTATTTCGCCTGCATTTGAAAATAATTAAATGATAACCACTCTATTACCACCTTGTTTTGCTCGTTTGCTTATTCAAATCATTATAAATCAAAAATAGGAATAATTCCTACAGGTTAATATTAAGAATACCAAAAAATTTTCTTGATGATATGATAACTAATAATCAATAATGAATTTTTTAATAAAAAACCAGATAATCCTATTCTAAACATTTTTACAAATTTTGCAATTTCTCTAACCCTCACAAATACATTCAATAAATGCAGGAGTATGCAATTTAAAATTTGTAACTTTTGAGTTGAGAAAAAGTCCCATTTCTGCGGTTTTCTATTTATTTGTGTGGGGAGAGATAACGCAAAAGTACCAATATTTTTAAATAAGACTAAAAATTTGTTATTTTTCATTTAAAACTATTTATTGATAGTTATTAATTTTTCAGTACCACAATACATTGTGAAAAGGATTTCCAAGAAAGATTTCTAAAATTATCCAAACAAGATAAAAATTGCCATTATTTCTGGAAATTTTTAAAATTGATATAAGCATTTTAAAGAGAAACTTAATTTCAAATGCATAAATAAATTTAAAAAATATTACCGAGAAGTCTGGTTGAGTCTTTTGAATTTTCTCTGAAAGAACTTGAACACATTGGTCGATTGTTTCGATGGAATGCACATGTGGGTCGCATTCACTGAAACAAAGTCTGAGATCGGCTAGTGCCTTTTGCACCATTTGTGCTTCATCTCCGCTCCCGTCTTTTGTGGAGCCTTTGCTAACAGACGGCGATGGTGGAAGACCATGGGGATCTCTGAAGGAAGACATTTGATAAATTTCCCCCTAACATATTTAGAACAGTTAGAAAATTAATTATACTTATAAAATAAGTTTTAAAAGATATATCTCAACTAAAACTTTAATGTATTCTTAATTAGAAATAAAAGAAACTTCTTTCTTTGATGATCAATAGTAAAACAAATTGAATATTTATAGTTGTGTGTAAACTTAATATCTGGAAATGAAACATATGTTTCTACGCTCAGAAAAACAAACAATTAACATACTGACGCAAATTTCCAATTTGTAATGTTCATATGCGTTATATTTTAGTGATCTCCATACTTTCTTAGCACCATTTTATAAGCGTATCAATTAGAAATTATATACAAGGATTTCATTGGATACCGTTCAGCAAAACACAACTAATTCCCTTTTGAATAAACAAGACGTGCACTAACTAGAATTACAATTAATTGATTTCTTTTTAATCAATATTTTATAAAGTATAATTACCTCCTTGACACCAGCTTGAATCAACCTGTTATACATATCAGACAACTGTTTTCGATAAGTTCGGATAAGCTCATCTTTTTGTTCTCGTTCTTTTTCATATATCATCTAAAGCAAAACATTAACTTCAAAATTTCAGGGTTGTCGTGGGTGTGATAAATTCGCACTCCCAATGGTATGTAATGGGAATGCAAAAGCTATTCCCAACAGACGCAAGAATGCATTTATAGGAAAAAATTATTGATAATCAATGGAGGTTGTAAAAAATGTGCTGTAATAAATGTTGATAATTAAAATTTATTTTTTCATGCAGGGGCAACTGTGCTCAGCTAATAGAGGGTAATATTACTTAGAGTAATATTTTGCCTATACCCACTTTATTACTGAACGTGATTGGCTTTTTCCCCTTTGCTTTGCAATCTACTGAAACGTTAATCATGCAATAATATCTTATCTCAAATGATAAAGCAGAAATATGTTTTAATAATAAACGAAAATCTAACATTCCTATGGAAAGAGTGGGATAAGTTTGAGCAGTGGAAGTCCTCACAAACGATACTTAGCAAAATCAATGCGGGTCATAAAAGCCTTCGCGGAACCCATTCTTGAAAAGGGAATATGCGAATTTCAAAAACATTGATGTAAAATTTTTATAAGAATGATTTAGTTTTGAATGAGTCTATTATAAATGGTATGATTAAAATCTCATAATATTTTGGCAACTTTGCACATTAAATTTCGCACTCTATAATTTAAGCATAATTGCAAAAAGAATGTAATGAAATTGGCAATTAACTTAAGATTACTTGCTGTTAACACAGTGGCATGCGTACATTTATATATTAATGCAACGTATTTAAACATTATGAAGTGTCAAGATTTAAATTAAAAGTTTAACGACTCGCATGAAATAAACTGTTGAAAACCTGGAATACATATCCAAATCTACTGAAATTCCAAAGGAGAGAAATCAATGTTTGCAAAAATCCAGAGAAATTCTGGCTAAAGTGTGAATATTGCCAAAAATCAAATGTGTTAGAGTAAAAATTTACATAAATTATAGCTAAAAATTAATGATAAAGCTTAAACGAATTCTGAAATATATCAGACACTAAATTTTTAAGCGATATAAAGCAGTTTTGTTAATTTGAAAAAAGTAAATTTTTTCAAACCCAATATATATTAATGGCACTCTTTATGGCTAAGCCTTCTCTTACAGGTATCATGCCAATTGAATATATTTTACAATTATAATTATATATTTCTATATTTTAAACCAGTTTCGATGTTACAAAGGATAAACTGTTGACTGTCCAGAAAGTCATTTACTCAAAATTGAACTTTGTGATGGTTTAATATTGACTTCAGAGAGAAAAACAATTAAAATCTAACCACTTTATTCATCAAATCGTCATAACTTCTTTGCAAATCATGTAACTGTTTCTTTTTGTGGTCTGCATATCGCTCCTTTTGCGCAAGTTTTCGCTAAATATTTGTTGGTAATTAAAATATTTATGACAATAGAATGCTAAAATTTAATTTGGTACCAGAGATTGGCGATCAATATTCGACAAAAATTTAGGCCCAATCCAGCATTACCCAACCCGGCTCATTTAAATAAAGGGCAATTCAATTCATTTTAAGTCAATTTTTGTTATTCTTGAAGAAAAAATGGTTCAATTTTTAGGTTTACAAGTTCAAAGTTAGATATGATAGAAACTTCTCCCAAAATTTACACTGTGAAGTTGAAAATCTTTAATTGCTTTTTTATAAGGGTATGTGATACTAATGTAAAGTATCTATATATAAATTACATTTTTCAACAGTGCTTATAAATTTTTTTCATTCATTGCATTTGCATTGACGTGTATATATTGTTGAGTAAAAGTCATTTCTTAAAATTCTGACCAACTTTTCAAGCACCTTGGCAAGAACTCAGTCCAGCGAGGACAGTGTTCATCTTTGATTTTCGTCATGTTTCATTAATAGTTTTATTGCGGTTGTAAATATACTCATGTATGATACAAAAAGCATTATCAAAAAATTCTCATTTGTAAATTGAATTTTTAGGTAAACACAAAAACATTTTTTTTAGACACCGATTTAGCTTTTATCACCTATTTCATTATGTTGTCGACAACTATATAGGATGATCGCTATAGAGTGGCAAATTCATGGGTGGAAAAGGCATTGGTCCGTTTTAACATTCCACTTGGGACGGGAGTCACTTAGTATAGGACCAAAATTTTAATCACACATTCTGCATTATTTTACATCTTGGGTCTGACTTTTTATACTTTTTATAAATTTATAATTCTGAATTTATAAATACATTTCTTATTAATATTTCTAAATGTTATAGATTCTATTGAATTTAAAATACCACTAATAGTGTATTTCATTGATCACGATAAATAAGCCACAGCCAAATTACTGGCTTCAAAAAATCTTGAAATTTGTACACAATATTTTATAAAACTTTTGAAAAAATAATTAATATTCTTAGGCAATGCAACATATAGGAAAACTTGTCAAAATTGATGTAATATGACAATGAATTAAAACTTTCGGTTGAGTTATCTTAAAAATCTTACAGCTAAATCCGAATTCGATTTGGAATTTTTATCTGCGCTGCAATGCATTTCCATAAGTGATGTTTGGGTTTTTTCCAGTATGTTTTCCATTTGTTTGTACTCCTTTTTTAGTTTGCTGTACTGTCTGTCTTTTTCACTGAGCCTTGTTTCTAATCCGGTCTAAAACATACACTGTCAAATTTATGTATGTTTACGAATTGGTAAATATTTGAGCATGATTACAAAAAATATTTACTTTTGCTCCTTGTATTTTGTACCAATCCTGTCTTGAATTAAACACCTCTGATTTCAATTCACTAATTACACAGTTAGCATGTTCCACTTTTCGCTCCAAAACACAAACATCGGTATTGTACTTCTTCTGCCAGTCTATTTGATCATCATTGCGTTTTCTTTCAAACAATTCAGAGGCTGGAAATGTCTGTTCTTTTGAAACAGGGCAGGTTTGTGCAAGCTAAAGAGTTTTTTGTTCAAATCATAAATTCGTGACTATAAAATTACTTTTTACATTTTTTAGCGATTTCATATTTAAAAAATACTACAAATATTGTCTGAGGCATTCCCCTAATAAATTTCATTATCAAATATCAGAATATATTTAATCGATTAGTCAGGGTAACCCATATTTACAATTACTTGGATTTTGAAGATCATTTTGATAAACACTCCCAAAACTTTAACAGATCACATGTTTTATTGAAAATTCACTAAACAAAATTGCTAAAAATTTTAATTTTTATATAAATAGTTTGCAATTTTATTCCAATTGATCATCACCAAATATCTTTGTTATGAAAAAATGAAAAGCATAAGCATTTTTCAAATAAATTGAAATATATTTTCAATCTTTGGGTTAATCATGTTTGACAATATAATGCATTCTAAGAGTAATTAATACTTGATTTCTAAAAGAAAATATACTTCGTTTAAAAACTATTTAACTTGTCAATTATTATTATTAGGCTACGTTTAACGAATTTTTATAAATTTTGAAGTCAATGATGCAGCAATATATTTAGTTTATGTATTAAAATTTTGCATTTGCGGCAATATGTAAATTTGAATAACTTTTTAAGAACTTTTAATTTCAAACAAGGAGTGCTTAATAACCACTCCTTGTTTCAAAAAATGAAGATTTTAATAAAATCTAATTTTTTGTAAAAAAAATATCAAGCAATATTGAACAATCTTAAAAATACTTTTAGAATAAATTATTAATCTATACTTCGTAAATTTTCTAATTTTGATGAAAGAATAGCTCGGCATTTTGCCAATGATTACAAATAGTCAGTGAACCCTGTGATCAAATGAAATAATTCCAGCAAATCAAAAGTGCTTCACTTGATGAATTTATAACTAAGTCATGCGGATATATACCAATTACTCTAAGAAGTAATCAGTTCCTAAGTTATTCATTCTGTGAGAGCTTGAATGAACTGATTTAGATGCTAATAAAGTATCCAAAACTGCATTAAAATTGTATAGAGCAGGGTGCTTCAGAAAAAGTAGTTTACTGACCTCACTACAATTTTGTCTCATAGGATTTTATCCCAGCCTCATGTGGTCCCAATGCATAAACTGACAATAATTATAAGTAATATTGTGAAATCTATAGTCGCATTCACACTAAAATATGTATTCCCAGTTCAAAGCAATAGGCCTTATAGATCAGAGCATAACCTATGAAATATTGTTTATTAGATACAAAAGATTCCAAAATATTTATAATTTCCAAATTTTCAGCCGACGATATTTTATTTGATCACCAATTATATATAAAATCTATACACTAAAATTGGAGTTGAGTTTTACTACGCCATCAGGGAATTGTACAATTTATGCTGAACAATGGTCGTCATTTAAAGGAAATTGATAGACTAATTACTCATGAATCAAATTTAGTTTTATGACTATGAAATACACGATGGACATTATACTTGATACACTTGTTGCTTTTACGTGCATCCGCCGCATAAATTAGACAACCATTAGTCAAATACATGGTATTGATTCAAGGCTGAACTTTGAATTTTGAGCGTTCACAACATTCTTTACAACTTAAGCGTTAGAGGACACTTTGATCCATAGACGCAGGAAAAATAAGACATAGGGACCAGTTGCCACCTACCAGACAGGTAGACAAGAAATCCGAACAACTGTTTTTTCTTGCATGCATTGAAAAACAAGGCTATACGCATTTCAGTCATGCCATTTTTCTTTATGCTAAATTTAGCAGACCCAATAAACAATGTATGCTCAAAGAGTAAACTAATGTCAAAATTATTATTGAACTATTTGTTTGCATTGCATAGTGTTAGTATTTTAATCCACTATGCTTATTTTTCAACTACGCGTTGTTCTTCAATAGTTTAAAATTAAGTATTTTAAAAGAGTAATTTCAATTACATAATCATTCAAACTGATGAAATAATAAATGTAATGATAAATTTTAGGGAGAAGTTCATTCTTCTAGACATCAATAATTTTGAAATATTGACTTAGCAAAGAATAATAATGACATAGCAGTTCGGAAGAGCTTTCTTTAGAATATAAGAAAAAATAATTGGATTATATATTTTGTGCCCCAGCCGAAAAAGAATTTGGCTGCGCGCCTGCTCTGACATATGTATGTATATATGAGGACGCTGATTTAGAAACCCTGCCAGTGATGAACATGGCCCGTCAAATAGTTTCAAGAAAAATTTTATTGCTGATTTATATATATATATAAGAAACGTTTTACGAACATTTAAAAAAGGATTTAAAAAAATATAATACTTCTGAAAACAAAATTATTAAATTCTATCAATGTGTGTTAGAATGAATGAAGGAAATTTTTTTATATGATGCTTAGTTAACTTTTTGATTTTTTGTAATTTAGCAAAAATTTAAAGAAATTTAACAAGAAATATAACAATTAATAAAAATATAAATATTAATATAATTATTATAAATTAAGTATGCGTGAGTTTGACTGCTGTCTTCTAAATGCTTAAAGTACTTGCATTGCTTAAAAATTTAAGATATAAATTATTATATATTTTCCAGGTCTCCTTGCCTTAAAATAATTCAGTATGATACTAGAAAGAAAAATTTAAATATCTGAAAAATCAATTTTTTCTTGTCAATATATTCAGGTTTAAGAATTTTTTAAAACATCAGACGTTACTTACAAGGTCTTGAAGCTGGGCAAGAAGGTTGTCTGTTACTTTATCATCTTTACTACTTTTAAACACATCATCCTCTCCGCTTTCTGAATCAATTTTAAATTTTGAAAACTAATATATTGTAAGCATACCTTGACTGGCATCTGTATTAAGAGGCGAAAGCTTCTCACAATAGATGTTGTGTTCCACATCCCGGTCTAAAAAATTCATCTTTATAACATAAACGCTGAAATAATATATTTATAATATTACACTAGCCAAGAACTTGAAATATATTGTTTTCGATAAGGTAAACTTTTTTAACAAAACACCAACAATTTACTGATCATTTTGACAAAAACAAATGAATGAAAACAGCAGTTATTGACAACAGTCTATTTATTGCTAACATCTTGTAACAACAATCAATATATTAGATAGAGAAATTGATTCATTGCAAGGTTTGTCTTCGATAGAATTTAGAACAAATTACGCAGGCGCTTAAAGCCAATAAATTTTAAGCAACTTTTACTAAAATCCTTTTAAAGAATTCCCGCAGTGTCATTTTTAAGGCATTACTGATGTGGTGACGATGATCGGTTAAATATATATAATCACATTTTCTATAAATTCCAAGGTATATTATGGTTGATGTCTTCTTCGATTTTTGTAGATGTCCGTTATCGCAATTAATATTTTCATGAATGTATCAACTTTTGTAAAATTATAATCAATATTTGAAAATTTCAAATTCTTCTTTATTTCACAACCAAATTTATATATATTTAGTTGCCTATTCACTGATTTTATGCACTATTAATACATCATTTGAATTATATTTTAGCCACAAATTGCTTGGGAATTGTTGAAAATTTTTCCTGATTGTAAAAAATTCTTAAACACCTATAGCTCAAAAACTATTAACGATATGCTCAATCTGAAAGCACATTGTGATAGAGAAGAGTATCCAATTTGTTTTTCAGCCCCGCGACTTCTTACTTTGCACTCAAAGTTGTTTTTGCATCCATGGGCTCAAAAGTTTATAAATTCGTGAATATTAAGTATGGAAAGAATTTAAATATATTTCATCAATTCGAAATTTTCAAAGAAAACTTGTTAATCTTTTCAACAACTTCAGCCACAGCAATACGCTTTAATTGAAGTTTTCAACATTGTATTAAAGTATGTTCCACAATAGATCTGCCCATGCCACACGATTTTAAATTTGCCAATAGACTTGCAAAAATTCCTTGTAAATGTGGAAAAACGGTTTTTCTTTTATAAAGGACGTTTGGCAGTTAAAGGTTGAAAATAGTCTTCTGATTATTTACAAAAATGATTAATAGGCATGCATTAAATAAGAACTGTATTTGAATTTACTAGATTTTAATACTTTAAATTTACCTTTATCTCTCTTTAAAGTCTCAATGGTTTTTTGTAGAACTTGAATACTGTACTTTGGAAAAACCACCCGCTCGTCTTTTGTGGAAGTCAAAATTCTAAAGATTGTAAATTGACTCCGATTTCATTGGCCAGAAAGATTTCGCGTTCGCAAATCAATGCAGAGTTGCTTCTATATAACCTTTCGTGAATTTGTTCATTAATTATATTTGTGATAATTTTTTTGATGTAACAACACTTACAGAATTTTTTAAACAAATTAGCGTAAATTGAAAGAAAATTAACTTATATTTTATAAATTCCAGGGAAGCTAATTACTTACGGAGCCGACTCAATCATTCTTCCTTCTTGATTATTCGTAGTTTCCCAAGAATTTCCGGTTGTCTTTGTTAAAGATTCTCTACCCTAAATGTATTGCTTCTAGACGGCTTTTATCAGAAAAAGCTCGCATGCTGTTCCACATGTAGGTAAAAGTATCGATGAATAGCTACACCTATTGGATTCAGTTTCCTAGACTTTCAAAGGAATTATTTCCACAGCAAATAATGGCTTTTGAAATACTTCCATTTAATAAATGTTGGAAGACAGGTGTGGGTGATACAGGTATTAAATAGCAATGGAGAAAAACATCGAGTTAACTAGGGAAATTATGAAAAAGTCAAACAATTAACTCGGCTCTTTTACACTTGTGTGCACATGAGTTTAACAATGTCCAAACGCGGCCAATAATCACTTACAAGGACCACTATTATTTGTAAACAGTTTAAAATTTTTTTATAACATACTGAACAAAAATATGACTACGTAACACTATCAAAATATGCAATTTCAAGAAATAGTTTAGTGAGTATTTACCAAATAGGTACAACAGCAAATATATACACTTCCGATTTTGTTGATGATTTTTTTAATTTTTCATTGAAACTGAAGCAACTATCTGTGACAGAATTGATTTATTGACATCATTGAGTAAAAGTAACATCAGATACATGCATCTCTAATTATGTTGATAAGCCATTTGAATTATTGGCCTTTGTAATTTTTTTAGTTTCTACATGTTGTTCTTTTTTAAGTTTTTTCTTTGCATCAAAGAATAACTATTGCCCTATCATGGAAGTGAAACCAACTTAAACTGTAAAGTTTTGCAAATTCCAATCTAATGTTTGAAATTAAATTTTTGGTGCCAGGAAAACTTTAAGTGGTATTTCTAAGGCATATCAGTGGAATAAATATATTTCGTTTTCAATAACTCAGAACGATTCTTAATATATCAAACAAATTAAATTTAATTGAAATTTTTTGTAAAATTGTTATTTTTAATGAAAGAATATGTACATTAGTGAATCAACGTAAATCTATGAATTTTTAACATCACTTAAATTTTGCATTAGCACCCCGAAATTTGTAAGAAATTTCAAGAAGTTTAAAGTGAAAGTTGTTTCACCTCCATGGGAGTATTAAATCAACGTCCAAATTAATATTTGGAATATTAACTAAAAAATACTAACCATCTTATTGGATATTGAATGAGGCCTGCTTATGATTGAATACGAAGCAATGGGTTAGCAGAAGATGCTCAATTACTATTTAAACGGTAAATATTTACAAATTAATGTGACCAAAGTGTTTACATTTACTATAATGCGACAGTTTCACAGCGTCAATGTGTTTGTTTCAAGAGTGATAGAAAGTGATCAGCGAATTTAAAATTTACTATGGCAGGACGCGGGGAGTGCATACTTACCTAACATCTGGAATGTGAAAATTTAAGTGCTTAAAGTGACTCCTTCAGAAATTGTTGAATCAAGAGATCGCAATGTAAAACTTTTTAATGTAAGAGTTATCAATTTAAATCTTATCATTTGGAAAGATTTACCAACTAGTGATAACGGGTACAAATTTTTAATAAATATAGGTTTGTAATTTTTGTCGTGGTATTTATTTTATGTTATACTGGAGTAGTAACTAACAAACATAAAATAATTGAGTAATGAAATACAATATTTTAAAATCAGTACAATTTTTCAGGCTTGGAACTGATGTGCATAGCTTAGCTACAATAAAGACTATCCAAATCTTAAATTCGACTGGGCAACGCTATTTAGTCAGAAGTTCCAAATAATGTATTTGATATTTTAATATATAATATATTTATAATTAATCCTTATTCAATATGCAGATGCTAAGATTTTTGTTTCAGGGAATGCTGAAAAGAATAATTTGAAATTGACAGTTGTGTGAATGAGCAATAATTGCAAGATGTACCTGGTCAAAGTGCGCACCGATCGCGTTGTTGGTATGCATTCTAACTGGCTTGAAATGCGGTGAAAGCGACAAAATTATGCACATTAATGACTTTAAATGGCCATCAGCAAGATCTAAACATAGCCAAAATACACACTTGTCTAGCTACAGAATCACAGCTATTCTAATTTAAATGAGCATATTCGTATGAACAAAATCATGCATCTTAAATTTTTTGTTTAATTTTGTTTGGTTCATTAGTATTTAAATTGACCACACTAAAAAGGTTTGCAAACATTCTTTGTGTAAAAAAATTATTATTTAGCAAGACAGTTGCCTACTAAAAGGCAACATTCAATTCTAAATACAAGTCAGTTTGTATGCACTTTCTGCAGAAGAAAACAGCTAAACAGATAGTGAATGATGTAGCTGATTATTACATTAAAGTTAGTAATGGAGAAATTTATTATCATTTTGTCACTTTCACTGATTGTTAACGATGAAAACATGGTCGTTACTGATTCAAAATTTGGTTGTAAGATAACGAGAATGATGATGACTATTCATTTTTATTAAATGATGATTTAGAAGAGAATGCTAATCATGTACTTGAAAATATTTTGATATCAACAGATAGGAGACAAAATTTAAAACAATTGTCCAGTCAATCACTATTGAGCATTTTTGCCAAAGCAATTCATTTTTAACTGCTTATGTAGCCTTCAACCTGTTCTAACTGAACCATAGCAATGAAATCACTTGTTTGCTATCGGGATAAGTGGGTACGAGCACACTTTGCAATCCACGTCTTGTGTATATGAGTATATCAAATATGATTTTGTTCAAAAACAATGCTTGGTTATAATGCTGAAAGTGATTCTTGAGGTTATTGGAAATATCATGATTTTGGAGAACATAAAACTAACACATTCTATATTTAATATTCGAATATTAGTTTTAAATTTCTTTTTATCTCTCATTGTTTGGGCTTTTTGCAATCGCTCTGTCATTAATTTTGAAAGATATCAAAATTTTTGCATAAGCAACAGCCGAATGTTCCTTTAACATTTTGAATCCAATACCAACAGTACCGTTTGTTTGCTTGACAATATTTTGTTCAACTATGTAAATTGGTGATAGTTTTTTTCAACTAAATTAATTTTTATTTATGTCATTATTATGGAACTTCGCTCACTATAACCTTCCAACATATTTAAGTTTAATTTTACATATGCTATTTAGTCATATAATTAAAGTACGCTAAGATATAATGTCAGACGATGTCATTTCTATCACATCATACATTAACAGATGATTACTCGAGCGATATAATCGCAAATAGTAGATGTCCAACTGTAATTTTTGAATTAGCAAATAAACCGTAAATTTAACATTTATCTAAGATGAATATTCAAATATATTGATACCTACTACCGAAGAGACAAGCGTTTCAATCCATGGAATGATTTATCCTTTTACAAATTGAGTTGCAAACATTTTTAATTTAATGAGATGAAAAAAATAAAATGTTTATTTTAAATTTTTAGCACGATGAGCAATTTCAAAAAGAGAGGCGGAGGTTTCTTAAGTAAAAATTACTCTAAAATAATGAAGACTAAGCCATATTAATTTTGACAACTAAACAAAATAATACATAATATATTAGAAATAATTCGGATTTATTTCCAGCAAGACTTAAAATAGAACAGCCACATAAACACAATTGTACCTAGAGTATCAAATCGACTACATTGCCTTACTCTTAAAGCGAATATCAACCAAGGAAGGGGATTTGATAAAGATATACCAAGCACTAATTTGCCCAGTACTGGAATAGTATAAGTTCAAGAGCAATCCTTTGAAATAATTCGAGAGAGCTCTCAACATTATAGAATCTGTAACATCACTTTTAGAAAGATGAAAAAACCAAATCTACAGATTGTGGAAACACAATGAACAATTACTATCATCCTACCATCTCATTCGTATAAGTCAGTATTCTCTCTCTTCTCTTTCTCTTTCTCTCTCCCAAAAAACCGAAGCCTTTCTACATATTTTTCAAAAGTAAATGCTTAGCAATTTTGGTTTTTTAATTTATTAGTTCTTCTTTTGTTTAAGATCAACCTAAAGTCGTTCCAGTTAATTATTTTTGATCAAATAGACTACTTTTCAACTCTCAAGTTAAGTTCGAATTTTTTCAAATCATAAAAAAATGCATGCGGGGATAATAGAAAAACTATAAAATGCCCTTACCGCCACTTCTAGCATTTTATTTATTTAATGCCAATTCGGCAAGATTTATGCAAGTGTTTGGTATTAATTTCAGTCGGTTTGCTATATTATGATATAACCTAATTTTAGTTTTTAAAGAGAATATGATATTAAAGTAAAATTTCAAAATGTTAATTTATTATTCATCACATTCTTATTGAAACTGCCTAATTTATATAGGATAGTATAGGATGGGTATATGGAGATAATTTGTGTTAAAAGAAGTTTGATGAAATCATTGAGATGACCTGAGGCGTTAACTCTGAGATAATCACATTGTACAGGATTATTAAATAAAGTTTAACCCTAATTCTACTGGGATTTTTTCAATATCTGTGATTGCTTCCCAAATATTTCTTAAGCGCTTATAACTTACGAACTAATGAAGATAATTAACATCTGAAAACACCGCAACATAGACAACGCTGATATTGCACATTGCGCGCCTGGACTGGACTAGCACAATTTTTCTTCAGAAAACCAAAAACTAATTGTTGTTCTCATAGACATTTGACAGCCTCATTATCTGAGCACTATGTATGGAAATAATTTGAAGATTTTTACAAAAATCTGATTTCACATTGACATAAATTCTTATTTGTATGTAATTCAGGTACAAAAACACATTTCGGCACGAATCTTCATCATTGTGTGAGCAAGCCTAATCCCATAGATGTGTCCATGCAAATAGCTTTTAATATTTCTTAACAGGTTTGTGTAAAATTTGTTCAAAAATGTGGACAACACGCTTTGTTACTTAAAAGTAACACTAGTAGAAATAGAGTTAAAAAATATTTTGAAGTTACTATAATCAAGGAAAAACTGGTCTGTTAGGCCTATATATTACTCTAGCTCTAACTGAAGTAAAATTCATTAGTTTCCTGGTGTGATTATCCGTGTAAAATAACGTTTTTTCTATTAATCTAGATATCAGGGAAAACAAAGATTTTTTGTCCCTGTCTCTCACTGGCTCAATTCAGGGTTCAATTTGTAATTCTCTGGTAATGCCCGTGAGATCTAGTCGATTACTTCACCGTAAGGTTACCCTCCCGTTTTCTGCGTTTGGTCTTGTTCCCTTACCCGTGAGACTGGCATTGAGATCATCATTGGAAAAAAATACACAAACTCTCATTTTATCTTCGAAGCTGTGTCAAAACTATGCAATTTGAATAGCATGCGACTAATATCGCATCTAAGTTTGCAAAATGTTTGAAATTATGCGATTTACCGCTGACATTCGCCAACACTATGTCAAACTATGCAATTATTTGAAGGCTTGTAGAGCTGTACTGGGGCCCCGTCACACCACGTCTTGCCTGCACCCGAAACTGTATGTATTACGGCGAGTACTAAGCATCAGTATTTGCACTAGTTTAATAGTCCTGCTACAAACGTGCACTCGTTAAATAATCCTAATTTCTCAAAAAATATTGCAGAAAAGGATCGATGAAAAATCAAGGTTAAATAGTCTGACGTTTTTTATATGCTTACCTAAATACTTAGTAAAATTCTTGCAAAAGATCCTTTTTGTATACAAAAAACATGTCTAAAATATTTTCAGCTACAAGATGTCGTTGCTTTGTTTTCCACCAGTGTACAGCCCTATAAACTAGAAAAATAAATGCATCTTCCTACAAAATTGCATGGTCTGGTTCGCTTTACGTACAAGTACCATTAACTAAAGAAATTAAGATGCTGTGCGATTATAATATCTGGTTAAAATTCTATAGCAGATATTACAAATATGAGGTACGGTAATGAAATGGAAAATTCCCCATATTTTAACAACGAAAAAAGGACGATTAAGGTTTCGACCTGGTTTCCAAATCTTCTTCGTTACAAAGCAGTTTTCAACACCATGACTGCGGATATTCGTTGAGAATCATTTGAAAGATCACACTTCATTTCAAAGTTCATGTAAGAAGAAATCAAATTTTCAAAAATGGAATTCAATATTATTATCAACATGTAAAAATCTGGCTTATATAATAGCTATGTGAAATACCGATCAAAAAAAATTTCGTTTTGGGTCAAGAAGAGCAATATCCATAATTCTAGTGTTACCATCAAAAATTCATATTTTATTCTCATTTTCATTAGACTCCAATGAGATTAGTCTTGTTACTATCATTGGTGTTCACCCTATGCAACGAACATTTGGAATGAAAATATAAAACAAATAATGGGATGAGTCCATTACGGGACCGGTCCCAACTTATCAATGTAGTGCGTAATTGAGATGACATTAAAGTCACAGTAAGTTGTATGGGGTAAAACTTGGTTAATGGTAGCTATGGTTAATCGTATCTCGGTTTCAGTTGGTTACGATTTCTAATGGTTAACTATGTGATATTTTCGGTTAGCGGCAGTCAAATTTTTTGCGTATGACAGGATAGCTAGAACCATTTCATGCATCTTCCTACTTATTTATACATTGTTATCATCCTAAGTACAAGGCAATTGATCAGCAACAACTAAGAGCGATGTATGCTAGATAGAGC
>CABFPE010000023.1:141076-171596 GCA_900660155.1 Hofstenia miamia
AATTTTTTGCGTATGACAGGATAGCTAGAACCATTTCATGCATCTTCCTACTTATTTATACATTGTTATCATCCTAAGTACAAGGCAATTGATCAGCAACAACTAAGAGCGATGTATGCTAGATAGAGCTGTGCTGTAAGATCATAATATATATTAGGAACTACATGCACTGTAATAACCCCAAAAGCTTAAATCGTCGTTTGAATGGTTTACGATGTTGGTAACCCTAATGGGTAGAACTACCACGGTTATGATCGGTTGCAATTAACAATAATGCATTTCGTTCAGCAATGATTACAACCAGAAATAATTGAGAATTGTGGAAAATATTTATGAAAGCTATATTCCCCTCACAATGAGTTTTTTGTTCTATGCAGTGTCAATTTGAAAAGAATTTAAAGTGCAATTTTTTCTCTCATATATATATATATATATATATATATATATATATATATAATGTATATATGTAGGCTACATGATAAATTTTAAATAAGTTGGTAGTTCACCAATGTAATGTTTCTCCTTCGGAATAAATTCTTTTTCTTAATAGCTCTCCTGGCAAAAACTGACAAATACAAAAATTATACAATGGTGTAAGACGCACTATTACTGTTAATAAATATTAAAAGATCAATTAATTAAGACTCATAGCTCTTTTCTGAGTATTAATAATAATTTCACTTTAGTGTTTTGTTTTTACAATGATTAGCTATTAAATTCTTCTAACTGTATGCAAACGCAGTTTGGTGAATTGGCAAACATTGCTGTAATTTTGCGTTTCATTTAGCACAGTAAGAGTTTGAAACATTCGTAAATGTAATATAAGCAGCACTCACTGTTATTTGCTGAAATAGAAAAATAACTAGGTCACACGTCAATACGTATATATTAAAAACACTTTCAGAGAATAGGAATTTTCTAATAAGGTCCATCTAGTTCCATGATAGGATTTCAAAATTTCTTCAATGATTTTTTCCGACTTTGGGCAGAATAGAAGTAATGCCTTGAGACCAACGGCAACCTTCAAACCACATGTAGGAAATGGACTCTGAATTGGACCACATCTAATGGACTAAACATTGAATAGGCTATGGGCCAAAACATTATTTCCCCGCAGTACCCTAACTAGTTATTATTATCTACTTAGTAAGTAACTGTACATCTTAGCTTATTGGGGTCATTCAAAGAACTGTATTATTGAAAATAAAATTGAATAACTGACAAATAATATTTGCATTTCAACAAATTGTTTGTTTTACATAAGACCACAAATTGTAATATTTGAATAAATTTTCATTTAGTTTTACAATTTTACAAATATATTTAACCAAAAATTCTGTTATTGAGTTTTGTAAAGCCTAAACAATTAATTCGACTACAATTTTCAAACTTTATCAAATTCAATTAAAATCTAAATTTTTAAATTGCTCTAGTTAGCAGCCGTTGAATCTAAAATTCAAATTTTGCAAAATTACATAATTGTCTATTGGATAAAAAATGCAATTGCTAACATTTTTAAGCTAGTAAATTTTTGAAATTCTAGTTTAGAAAAACAAAATTTTTCCACTTTGAACTCATAAAACAAATGTAGTAAAAATTGTTGGTGTTTTCAATAGATACAAGATTAATTCATTATTTACTCTCTTATATAATATTTGTTTACGTTGCTAAATTGAAAACTAAGGAAAACCAGGAAACTTTCATAAAAATGGAGGCATCATCGAAGACATGGCCACAGTAGAATTCGCCTAGAGGGAAACTAATTTGAAATGGAATGCTAACTTTTATTGAATTGTCAATCTTACCTCTGACAAAGTCAGTTTCAGTCAACCTGTCAGAATTACCTAATCTTCACCCATCAGTCTTTTCATGTGGATATTCGGAAAACGTATTCCCGCAGGAAGGTGAATTAAATTCTTTTGTTCTAGAAACTTTAACTTAATGAAATGGATTGTCGGGAATAAAATATAATTGCTAACACATAGTAAAGCTGATATGGAAGCCAAAGGGAAATTAGTGATACATTACTTTGCTACAACGGGATGTAAATTGTTTTTTATACAAATTAATTGAATCAGACGGGACTTCTTAAATGCTTACCATTTGGTGGTAAAAATATTCAAGAAAGACGCATTTATATTGGCACTGAATCCCATGATTGCTAATAAACTGTTAGCTAAAGGATCATTAGTAAAACTTAAAATGTTTGGTTAATATACACAGCAATTTAAACTTCTTTTCTAGGAATTTGTATATATTTGTGAAGTTTTAATTTGAAGTTTTTAGATTATTGCTGAAATTTTTTTGAATTATTACATTTCATCAGCAAAAATTGAATACAATGTTGTTAAAAAAGGTTAACTCATTTGCATTACACTTATGTCGTTTTTACAGTACACACATGTACTGTATTTATATAATATAAATGATTTTGAGTAAATATGGATGTATCCTAGTTCTTTAAGTGAAAAATGTATTGAAATCAATAGTAAAGTAGCGTACACACTTACAACTTTGCGCGCAACATTTCTTGATTTAATTATGCTTACAACCAAAAGTTGCAAGTTTGTACGCGATTCCAACTTTGTTGTGAACTTTAAATTAATATATTACGATTCTGTCATTTCTCACAGAGAAACAATTTAACCGCTATTATTATTTACATAACTGACTAAAATTACCCACGATCTTTTCAAAACGAAGTCTTCTTTTTTTAGGCTGCTTGATTGTATTTGTTGTAGTGTATTTTATTAGTAGGTTTAACTTATACTAATGGCAGTAAATATAATTCAACCAAAAAATTGTCCACTTTAAATCAGTATCCTTATTTAAAGAGTTCGTTATGATTGAACAATGCTCCTCATGAAAAAGGAAGCTCTGTGGATACTGTGATGTGCACAAACTTTTTGTCACAGTTTTCATATCATTTCCTGAAATAGTAAAAATTATCGGACATCATCGAATGAGAGAAGGAGAGAAAGATTTTTATTATATATTATAAAATATTACATATTTTTTAAACTTATATGATAGACTTACCCTTTAAGGTCCCCCCTTTCCTAGTAGTGCTATTGTTAATCCAATGTTATAAATTATTTATACATTATATATATATATATATATATATATATATATATATAGATATATATATTTAATTCAATCATGTCTTTGTTTCTTTGCATTTCTTGTCGAAATCAAAGGCTTGGCATATCTAGAGCATTTTTGTGTTTTGACATTTTATTTTAACTGCTGATTATTTGGACCCTTTTACTTCCGTCCGAAAGATGTCCAGCTTTGGTGTGACGACTGTAGCAATAATGTAATGCTTCAATGAAATCCAGACACTCCGTAACTTTTTAAATTAACAATCAATGAAACAAATATATTCGTGGAAAATTTACATGATAATAGTCGTATTCAATATTTAACTGACCAACTTGCAAAAATTTTTGAGATTGTGACTATTACAGTTCACTATGTTACGACATTGTCTCCAAACCACTACCAATTATTTTTTGTTTGTTCGAATTTTTTAAAATTTTTGATAAAGATAAATTCTTAATAAAATCTCAAGCAGTCTGTGAAAGAGGTAAGGAATTTTTTCAAAGAATAAATATGGAATGGTCAATATTCTATAGTAATTACTTTTCTAAAAATCGTTTAATTCAAGCAGATATAGCAATAACTTTCTAAATTGGCATGAGCGGTTTTAGAATTTTGCTTTCTGTTTCAGTTCGATTCTTACTAAAACCTGCGCCTTCTGTTTTTGAATTGAATCATTTGGTACACCTGAATATTTTGCCGTGATGTTCTTCAAATGTGGATTGGAGTTCTAATTCAGGAAATTATTGGTTCAACAGCTAAAAGTTCCATGACGAAAACATCAAAGGACCTCTTAATAGTGTAGCTAAGAAATACATTGGATTCTCTTAAATGCTAGGATGTTGGATAGTTATGTCATGGTAGGAAATTTCTTATCTTGTCGGACCATGTCTTGCACACAAATTAATTAGTGTTCCATAAGAATATAAATTGCCTAATTTTTAGAACATTAATATTTGCTTGCAACGTATTAAATTGCCAGAATTTTGAAATATTGAACTTTCTCAAAGCTGAATTTATTAGTTCCATTTTGTAAATATATTTACCTTTGAATTGCAATACTAGCTTAGAATAATTGTAAATCATTAACAAACTCAATATTGAAATGGTGTAATATAAAAGTACTTACAAGTGAATATAAATTTATATATATAGACAAGATAACGCAAAAGTTTCTTTTCGATGTAAGCACATTAAATTCAATTTATTTTTTAGCAATATTTGAGAACTTAATGGCAAAATTTTAAATGGTACTTTGATGGTTGAAATTTACTTTTCAGTGGAAACGTTTCATAACGCTAAGTTAGACTATGTGATTAGTTTTATGTGATCTGTCACATTTTGGTAAAATCGCACGTCTAATCACACGAGATGCATGTAATTAGTGATGTGACCTGATTTTGTAACTACTCTTGCCACCAATCACATAGTCTAACCGTAGCATAATGTGATGATATTCTTTAATGAATTTTTGTTCAAATTTCAAGCATAAGCAAGAACAAAGTGAATGTGTTATGCAAAATATGAAACCTTATATAATTATAGTTTATGGAAACTCCTAAAATTATTACAATTATTCTCTACAATTATAAAAAAGGAATTGACTTCTTCAAGAATATATCTTGCTACCCTGAAATAAAATTCAACGTTCCATTTATACTTTTTCGTAAAAAAATGGGACTGTTTGTGAGTTTTGCTTTCTGTAAATATATTTTGTTGTTTTGTTCTGATAGGCAAATGATCAGAGTAGGATTTGTGTAGAATATAATAACGTAATCAACAATGGTAACTGAATTTGTGGGTTTAAAAAATAGACGCATGAAGGCGACATTGGTCGAAGAATTCCAAGAATCGCAACATAAAATTTTCCTAGTCATGCTTAGAAATTTTATGAATTGTATTTCTCTGCGTTTATCCAAATGCTTAAGAAAACAACGGAAAGTTTGTAAAAACCTAAACCATGTGTTTATAGGCAAATCACTTTGCTATTGGTCCCATTTTTTCGTTTGTAAATATATTCGTCCGTTTGTATGTAAATTTACTTTTTCAGAGTCCCACTTTTTGGTGACAAAGTATTTTTTCAAATCCAGAATCATTGTAATCAAACGATTTATGTAAAAGAGGTTACTTGTAAGTATTTAAGACATTATGTAGTAACATTCTGTGCAATAACTGCTGATATCTATAGAACTTATATGAAAATAGAATTTCCTAGCATGTAATAAATATTATTAATAGACCTAATACCGAATAAAGATCTTGAGGATTACAAAATCCAACAGTAAGATTAGAATCTGAGTTTTGATGTTTCCTGCTTGAAGAGGAAATTGATTTGTGATGATGTGGCTTTAATAGAGGCATTGATCTTCCCATGAGTTGTTCGGAATTGATGAAGTCTATTGGAGAGCTCATGTCTTCAGAAGACAAACCACTATTGAATTCTATTGACTCTTGGCGTGAGTGCTGCTGGTGGAATTTAAAGCGGAGTTTCTCACTTCCATCAATAACCGGTCCAAGGGATTTTTTCTGGTTCGAACTTATTACACTAGTTCTTATATTTTGATAGCACCGTGCAACAAAGTTCGACATGATTGGAATTCATCTAAATTATACCAATATATTAAGAAAATCATTTTCTCCTGATTGCATTAATAACTTAAAATTCAAGTACAATGTTAACTGATGTGCATTTTATTGTATTACAAAAGACTATAGAATTTTCAAAACTAACATTTATTAAGGTTTGGCTTCCAAATAGACAAAACATTATCTTTTTAAATTTGGCTGACTTTGTCGACATGAAGTAGTCAAAAATAAGAATCTACTGATGAATGATAAACTTGCATTGTTTTTGAAGCCTGGAATTCAGAGACGCCGGAAGCAATTCAACATTTTTTAATAAAAATTTCTGTTAAAATGTGTCTAATCCTTTCCATTTCTAAAAATAAAATGCTAGTATTAGCCAGCATACTAAGTTAATTATTGGGGTGGCGAAAGCACCCCAATACGAATCTATTAGAGTGGTGATTGAAACACCACTTCCGGCGCCACTGCTGATATTCCTTCAACACTAAAATACAATAGGGCACTATAGATACAATTTTTACTGCAAGCAATAAAAACTTCATTTACAGTTGAATTTACAGGAATTCTGCATGCATTTTGTCATTTGTTTACATAATCTGATAATGATGAAGAAAAAGTAAAACTTACGTGGCAATTAGTTGATTTCATAAATAAGAAATAATGTCAAGAAAGTTACTCTACCATTGAAGCTGTCAAATACGTAGAGAGAACATCTAATTTATGCATTCGCCAAGTTGTTATGAATTGGCGCAATTTAAAAGATCAAGCATCGACAACCGCAGATTTCACTAAGTCAACTGAAATTTTTGTTACAGAAATAGTAACATTACTTACTCCAAATGATGCCTAACAGCTATATAGAATAACAATGCAAATATCATGGTTTAACAAGTTTAGAAAAGTTCATAAACTGGACCGCTGATAATAAAATTTGCAATTTTATCGTGCTTATTAAGCTGCAATGAGTATGTACCACATACTGCTTTTGGCGCAGAATTCAATTTCCTTACCTTTCTAGGTATCCAAATATTTGAGCACATTTCGACAATTTTAGAATTTCAATGCAAGCTAGTCTGAGTTATTGAGGTTTATCCACTGGAATTTGATTCAAATTTGATTCAAATTGGACGTTGAAATTTTATTGGAATTGATTGGACAAACAAAATTACATATTTATTGTTTTTCATTTCCAAAATTTTATTAGGGTTTCCAAAGTATCGCGGCTGTCTTTACAATACAATGTTTTAGTAATTCCTCAGTTTTGGAAATGGGTTTGTTAATAATTCTTCCTTTCATGGTAAGTGCAATATTCATTCGTAATCAAATGAGCATCGTGTTTTACATGCGTTTTGTAAAATGATCCCTCATTGTTGGCCAAAACTGCTTCAAATGAAACCCATACATTATGCTAAGTAATAGTAGTTCTGCGTTTCCTCCTTTTATCTGAAATCCAATCGCTATGCTTGAGAACGAGATGGGCTACAAATTGCAATGCGTCACTGTACATTTGGGGGTTCTGTGCGGAGATGTCAATCCGGTGCCTGGAAATTTAAAAAAATTATGAAGAAGCATTCTAATAAAGACCTTTATGCATTATTTGATAAGATATATGAAGAACAAAATGAACCTGCCTTGATCGTTCAGGTTGGACATTTACAGAGTACTGAGAAGCCGTGTACAATGCATGCTTATTTATGTCGTTTTGAAAACAGATTGAATGTTTTTACACTGTTGTTTTTATATTTGAAGTTTAATGATTTTGTAAATATAATGTTTCAGGATGACAATATTTCGTATAATAGCAGGGCCTTGTGATTCGGGATATTTTGCTTCGAGGCGGGTTGAGTCGGGTCAATCTCTTAAAATTGGAGTCCTGTCGAATTTCGAATCTCGAGTCTTGTCTACACATATAGGCTTGTAAATTTCATAATTGTAAAAAACTCGCTAAAACCATGTAATACAAAACCTAACAACATTTTTAATAGCAGAGTATCTGAGAAAATTTATGCGTTTTGTACTTAAATTGTAAACAAAATTTTGTACGGGAGGAGGAAGCCTATACTTATAAATCTATAACGTTATTTCCAATTTGTTTAGCTTTTAAGAATATAAATTTATTGGTTACAAAAGTATGGTAAGATATCAATGCACAATTTTTAGCTACTAAAATAATGAAAGTTAGAGCAAACATTTAATTACAATTTTAAGATTTTGCAAATGTTTATAAAAATGACATTACTAAGCGTGTAATTGTTGGAGAGAGCAAAAACTGCTCTCAATGGACAATAATGCAAAAGTTAGTGCAAGCCACAAATTACTATGATTTGAATTGAACTTGTAAAATGCTTTGAGTTTGAACCAACCTTAATTTTGGATGCTTTGCTGAAAATTCAAAACTCTAAATTGCATGACTTAGTGAATAATCAGTTCATTAAATCCTAAAAAAATATTGATTGCTGAACATAGCAAGTGTTCTCCTGCTGCCATGGAAATGTTCTTCTCAATGTTAAAAAGCATGCCTAATACAATAAAATAATGGGCAGTTCTGTATTGGTGCTTCTTAATACCTAGTTGATTATGTTTAGTATTGAATACACGAATTTTTCGCAAAAGCTTAAAAATCTTTAGGCCAATTTTTTAGGTAGAAAATTAAGTTTTTAATTAAAAACAGTCAAAATTTATGGGGCAAAATTTCAAATTTTTTATGTAAAAAATCACTCTAATTATTAGATATTTGTTTTTGTAAACATGTTTCATCTAGAAGTAATGTTCCATATTCTCAGAATTCCTTAGGTAAACTACCAATCATTAAAATGACTTTTGTCAATTCAAATGGACTAACTTTTGATTAAGTGTGTTAGAGTATGTTTCTGTGTACATCTACAATAAGTTGCCTGTTTGTCTAAATGTTTGTCTCTTAATAAAAAAGATCATGAAACAACAACATCGGACTTTTTGATGCTACTAAACGTTTCGTTCAAGGTCATTTCATAAGCTAATCAGTTTAATTACTGATATATTTTTGTCTAATGTGGTGACAATATTGAATTTGTGAATCTATCACAGATCTAAATTACCAAATTTCAAATTACCTGTGTAGAGCGCAAGCACAGAAAATATATTCAGAAAAATATTTTTTGTTTTTCATACATCGAACGCCAATAGAAATGGTATTCCATCATTGAATAGAGAATGTGAATATTTTACTAGTTTTTTCTGGTTTTGTTACATATTTGCAACTTTGGGCAGTGGATGTATCAAAAGTTGCAAATTGACTGTGTTCTTAAACTTTTTTAAAATGTTAAAGCGAAAACCTTGAACTGTGCGATTAAAATGAAACATACTTAAACTATCGTAGTCATCAATGAAGTTTATATCAATAAAAAAATTAAGTTCTTAGTTGAAATACATTACACGAAATATTTCTTGATACGAAATATTTCTGTCGCGCGATGGCGTACGAAAATTGCTTTCACGTGCTATCTTAATACATGGCATAAAAAATATTTTTAGCAATTACTCTAAATTGAACTGCATTTTTATACCGTCAAGAAATCTTTCTGCATCGTGAAGCAATACGCATTTTAGTGCTACCTTTCGTTTTGATTTACCAAACTTTTAATTAAAATTGTTATTAATTGTAAATGATTGTGATGTTATAAATAACCAGATAGATTTATGCTAACAACCTGTTAGATGTAAAAGTGAATAAACTCATTGATATAATTAGTGTAAATGTTAATACTAGAATACACACGTAGATTTCATTCTGTTTTATTTGGGCTTAACTTTATTTATCACATTGAAAGCAAATGATTCAAATTTCTATGGAGAAAATTGCAAGCTAAATTTTTTCATGTAAAAGTTGTTTGTTCCACATTTATATGTGAACTTAAAATTGCTTTGAAAAATCTCTAAGTATCTATCATATTAATGAATATGTATATTAAATTGCTTTGTGAATGAATTTATTTTTAAGATTGCATAGCACTAAGATGCGTATGCACATTTCATTCAAAAACATCATATAAAGTAGAAATGCATGTTCACTGTTGAAAGATGGGCAGCTAGTTGTGTTCAATTCAATTTTTGTCTAAATAAATTGAATAAAATTCATTTCATAATTTCAAACAAAAATTACATTTGTTGCAATAATGACAATTATTTACAAAACATTTCAATGAAGCTCTTTCTTAAATATGTCAATTTTCATACACTTTGTCACTTCTACTTCATCACCAAAAATATCAGGACGTTCTTTAAATCTTACACAGTGATTTGGAGAACAACACCTCCTATGCGTGCAATCTTCTAATATTTATACACAGGAAGTTTCTACAGAAGATAGTACTGTGAAGACAACGGCGAGACATAGGATCTGCTTCAAATGTTGATTGCAATTGCCAAAGATATTAGTAAATTTCATTACTCTAATATTTTTCCGACTTAGTTATGAAGAATTTTATGGTCAAACGAATACAATTCACCGCAAAAACTGTAAAAATGGAATTTGCTGTGCTAATCTTATGTAGTATTGAATGTTCTATAAGCAAACCGGATTTACAGTAATTTTGTTGCGAATTAAATGTTGGTTATAGTAAATAGTAAGCTTCACAATTATTATACACAAATCAGTAAATATTAGAATAATTTATTAAAGCAAATGGAAAAAACATCTCATTTATTGAATTGAACCCCTAAAACTAGTGTTTTCAAAAAAATAAATTTCAGTATTGCTTACAAAAATAAAACTGGTGCTAAAATTGCAACGCTAAAAGTGGTATTTTAATGTTTCTGCATTGAAGTTGATTGATCATGCTGTATTAAGCAACTATGCATGTAAGTAATGCATAGTTAGTATTTGCATTTAATTAATTTTTTACCCGTATATGAAATTATTGCCGTAGTGTAGCATTAGGAAAAGACTAGCACATATTGCTAGCTTCGGCACACATATTAAAAATAATTGGAATAATAGAATCTAGCATGGCCCCTGTGCAGTGATGACACACAAATTCGTGAAACATTTTTAATTTTTTATTCTAAGCAGACAGTTGGTTCCCATGAGTTCTCTGCAAGCACCAAATTGCACAGTTAACATCTCAATTTTTACAAAAGACTTGAATTTATCATATTCAAAAATTTCTTAACCTGTTTGCAAACCTTGATAAAGAATACCTAGAAATTTTTCAAACGTTATTGCTAAATCCACTGTAACTCAACAAAGTGGTCTCTGATATTGCCATTCTGGTCAATCTATTTACAAGCTGGTTTTATTCAACCAATGACGAGAAATGGCAATCAAATCAAAGTAAACAGAAACCCAAAATATACTTGCTGGAACCGATATCATAATAATTGGATTCTCTGTGTCTCTATATCTACATTTTCTTGAGCCTTTAAAGGGATTTGAAACTATGCTGTGAACTCACATCCAAGGTCCACAATAAAAGATATTACAGACACGTTCAACATATATTTATCAAAAAACATCAATAGTTCAATTTTTACTTTCAAAAAGAATGACATCATGAGAGGATTTACAGAATATACATAAAGGAATTTATTCAATACCATAAGGTTTTTATCGGAGAGATTTAACCTTTCCCTTTTAATATAGCCTTTAATAAATAAGTTGCAAGCTCAATTTGTTCATTAAGTAAAATTCTTCTCTGTAAAAATCTAGGGTTTTCAAGCAGTAAAATTGGTTACATTACCCTGGGGCAAGCAGTCAAGAATCTTTTTGTGCGAAAACAACTACTTAATCAGCACTTCATAACCACATAAAGTCTCCTATCTAATCAATATTCATGTTATGTTAATAATTCAATTATTATTAACTGATAGTAATCAAAGACCAACTTTGAACAGAACTATAAATAGCTTATGCAATACGAATGAAATTTACTAACAGCACAGCAAAAAACATAATAGTTATTTTGCCAAGTAATATCACATTGTTGCGCTATCATTGTTCCATTATTGGTGTCGAAATTGGTCTATATTAGTATTTATCAGTTAGGCCAATATTGGGCGATTAGTATTACCCAATAATGAGCATACAAAATTCATACATTGTTAAATCATTTTGAATGTTACTTAAGTTTTATATAGCTTCTTCTTGCATTTGAACCTTTAGAATAGTATTTTTTAGTAATTATTTGTATAAATTTCAAAGTAATTAAAATACAAGCAAGTTTAATATGTTTAAGATCCATGCAATAGCTTTCTATAGGAACCGAATTTTATTGGTTCCATTCACATCTAGTTCCATTAGATTTGATTCCAGTTCCGTTCCATTACCAGTCCCATTAAATATCATGGTCCATGTGATACAAAATATAACATTTATCTTGCACATATTAGCAGAAATTATTAACTATATTCTAAAATTTTTATTCCAGTTTCTTCAATTATGCCCACAATCCCATATGGGTTCTAGCCCCAATAAAAACTTTAATCTAATTCTTTGAGACTGGGATTAGTAAATCCTGCATGATTACATGCTGCCACAAGACCCTTAAGAATTTAAACCAATGCTGTATTAGGTTTTGCTAAGAGCAATTAAACTACAAAGATATCACTAAAAGTAAAAATAAGGTCTAAATGACAAACGTGTTGCATGCTCATTATTGGCAAATGCTAACATTCCAATATTAACCCAGTGGCCAAATACAAATTTTGGTCAATATTTTGGCACCAACAGTTTATTGACGCATTCAGAGTTGCTATCAGTATAATATACATGTATACTGTCAAAGTAATTTCTGAATAAAGATTTCTTCTACTTCTTCTTCAACAATACCCCAACAAAGTGATATTTCTTGGGATGTGACTATTTGATCTGAACCAAAATGTTTCTAGTTATGAAGCCATAAATGCAAAAAAACTTTTCTTTTTCTCGTTCAATGAAATTTTCGTTTCGAGAGTAATCCATTTTATCCATTAAAAATCTTGTCTACGGTATTTTGGACTCGCAATATTGTATTTTGAAACTCATTACGAGGTTGAAGCAACAAACTCAATAAAATTTGCTATTTACCCATTTTCTAAATAATTTTCTTTTCAATGATAAGCGATAACTCTTTTATTTCAAATTCCGCTTACAGTATTTTCTATTCACAGGCAGCAATTGAAAAATATTAATAAAAATCTAAAACTAGTTACCTGTACTTATACCTCAAAGTTGTACCTTTTGTAAATTTGGTGTTTTGTTTTTTTATATCTTGAAGTCTGAAGGAACCATATAATAATCAATTTAACCTACTAAGCCACTTTTCAAATTTGGTCCAGGAGAATCACTTTGACCCCTTAGGAAGGTGTGCTCCAAAGCGCCTCGGACCCAATTTTCTTAGCAGAGCACCGCTCATACCCAAGTATCAAATTCCACTCTAATGCCAAAAATAGCAAAATTTTATCATTTTTGCTGGTACAGACGCAATAAATATGTTATTAATAATGGACGGAATTGCATCTAATTCAAGTAGACAGATCAAAGAATGCAACAATTCCAATTCAATTCTGATGAAATTCAAATTGCATATGTGAGCACCTTTTTGTAAATGATTGCATTTGGCTACCAAATAATATTGAATATGGATTTTCAGAAGTGTTATCAATGAAGGCAAAAATTTTCTAAATTGTTTTAAATTTGTGCAAAGAGGAAGCTTTAATTGTTTAGATATATGCTTACCCTTTTGTTCGTTTTTTCTTACGTTTGTTAAACGCTCTCATCTCACAAAATAATAAAATCGCAAATATCAGAGTGCACAATGGAAATTAGGCGTGTCTCCTTTTTCTATAAATGAAATTGCATATATTTTAACCTTTTGCTTAGACTTTTATGGAAAACATAAACATGTTGCCATTGACAGTATTGTAATGATAAGTGAGATAATGGCGATTGTTGGCATAACTGACAACGATTTATCAATAGGTTTAACCTCCACATATTTTATTATTAACTGGGCATTGCAAAATTTAGCTGCCAATTTTGCACTGAAATCGATTATTGCAGTTTTCATGATCCTATAAAAGTATTTTAAACGCTTATAGCTCAAAAACTATTAATGGTGTGTGCAATCTGAAGCACCGCATGATAGAGGTGAGTCTCCTTTTTTTTTTCCTGCCCCGCGAACTTTGATTTTGCGCATGGCATTCCTCAATGGGTTTGGAATATCTTTGCACATATTAAGAAACAATCAAAGTTCTTTGTTGCCTCCAGGGTCTCAAATCTTCTAAGTTTGGAGAGAATTTAAATCATTTTCAAAAATTCGAAATTTTCTAAGAAAAATTGTTAATTTATTCAACAATTTCTGCCACAGCAATAAGCTTAATTAGAAATGGTTTTCAACATTGCATTAATGTATGCTCCCCAATAAACCTACCCATGCCCCAGAATTTTCAAATTTGGAACTAGGCTTGGAGAAAATTCTTTGTAAATGTGAGAAAACGGTTTGTCCTTTAAAACGGACGCTAGGCTGTTTAAGGTTAATAAAAGAGAGCGGCAACAAGAACATATATATATATTCTGCTACTCTTTTATTCAAACATTTGTCTTTTTTTTAATTTGTATATGTATTTTTACATGTTCTACAAAACTACTGGAGTTTTCATTAAAAAATGTGACTAGTTTTACACAAATTTCATTTACAATTTTGTTAATTCTCTTTACTACAACAATTTATGTAATGCTTTAAGAAAGCAATACGTTCCTGCATATCCAAGCAATATATATATATATATATATATATATATATATATACATTAAATATGAAAGAGAACTCGTACAAAATTAATAAATTAACGAAACATATTTCGAAACATTCTGCTGCTCATTCGTTCCAAATATCTTCCCATATATGTATATATATATATATATATATATATACGAAAGTAATACGAAAAATACTATCTATATTAATAGAACGATCTTAATATGAAAGATATGATTTGTACTATTAATACGAACGTANAAGCTATACATATGTAGCGAAACATGTTTGAGGAATAAATCTTTCGTATATATATATATATATATATATATATATATTTCTAATAGATCCTCTATGTAAGTAAATAACATACAAAAATACTAAATAAAATCACAAAATATTTCAATTTTTTCAATGAACACAGTTCCTTTAGATTGTTAACCTTCTTTACTTCTTTTATTAATGTTTCATGTATTAAAATCGACCACAGTATATTTTAAAATATATCAATTTATTAAAATCTTCTTTTTTTAAGTCCAATTGTTGAAAAGTTCTACAATTTGAAAATGTTTCAAATGAGAATAACAAATGCAATAAATGTTCTTCATCTTGTTTACTTTCTTTACTTTTTTAATGTTTTTTTTATTGCCTACACAAAAAGGTGCACTCAGAATATGAACTGTTCTTCTTTCTTGCTTTTCTATTTGCAAGGATCACTCTATTTACAATTGTTAGCAAGCAGTTCAATTCATCACAGTACTAAAAACACTAAAGCCTCACACAACAACACCACTAACATGAATAAACAGATACTAACCAGCAAAATAGTTAATTGGTACAGAAAAAAGAAACACCGAAACAGACAAAAACGGAAGTATAGTTAGTTATTAGCACACGAAAAACAAACAGAAAGGACAGCCAACAACAATTCCTTACAAGAGGCATTAAAAGAAAAATCTACTGAAGAGATGTCATTTATTATCAACGTTATATGGATGACATATTTGCATTAGTAAAAGATGAAGAAACATCAGAAAATATACTTACAAAATTGAACTTAATTGACAAGAATATTCAGTTTACAAAGAAGATTGAAACTAAGAATAAATTTCATTTTTTGAATGTACAAATAACTAGAAAAGATAACAAATTTGAAACTGGAATCTATTATAAACCAACTGACATAGGATTGTTATTGAACTACACCTCAAATACGCCTATAAATTACAAAATAAAATGCACCTGTGGTGAAGATTATATTGGTTTTTCTAGTAGGCAACTATCAAGAAGAATTAAGGAACATGAGACCAATTCTAGTATATCTTATTATCTAATTTAGTGCGGACTAAATTTTGAAACAAAAATATTATACATCAAAATAAATACATCAAGATCCAGTAATTTAAAATTTATTGAGAGTATTTTTATAAAATCCTTGCAACCAAGTTTGAACACAAAAGAAGACTATATTTGTAAATTAAACTTGCCACTTTTTAAAATTTAGAGAATTATACTTATAATTGTAAAATCTAGTAAATTTAGAGGGAATAATTTGTAAAAAATTGATGATGACTTTGTAAGTCGAAATATGTCTGCATATTCTTATTAAGTTTAATTAAGCTCCTTAAAACCGATTATTACATAAACAAATAACGGAGTTCTCAATAGGTACAACCTACTATCTAACACTCTATTTAGATTTCGTAAACATTTTTTAACTACCGATGCTCTACTAAATGCTACAAAAAAATGGAGATCATCACTGGATGCAAATAAATTCGTAGCTATTGCTTGTTTAGATCTTTCTAAAGCATTTGATTCTATTGATCATAGCATACTAATAAATAAATTATCCTGTATGGGATTTTCTAACAATTGCAGAAATTTGATAACTAGTTATTTGAAAAAGATTCAAGAGAGTTAAAGTAAATGATGTCCCTTAGGAGACAATTTTAGGTCTACTTCTTTTCAGTATATATGTAAACGATATGCATACGATAACTGATTGCAACTTAAATAAATATGCCGATGATACCTGTATATGCAACAATAATAAATCAATGCATTTAGCAATTGAATCTGTAGCACATAATTGCATCAATTTTACAACGTACGTCAACATGCATAAGTTACTTCTAAATGAAAGTAAAACAGAATTTGGTATTTTGCAGACAAATTATGATGTTTCAGCATTAACTCTTAATCTTAATAATGTTGATGTTCCAAATGTAGACAATTTCAAATATTTTTTTGTTTCGATCTAAAATTTTGAATCACACATTAATGCAATACTCCGAAATTTGGCAATAGGTATGAGAAGTATGTCAATGATAGTAAAACAAATACCAGCTTGTGCAATAATTTAATTTTTCCATTAATTTATAATGAGTCATCTAAGTTATGCAAATATATTATTTACTGATCTAAAAGATGTTTTTTATGGAAACCTTGATATTCAATTTTAAATGGGCCCTAAACGTTTAAAGATATATTCTTCTAGAACTAGGCAGTATATTTCTAGGTCTATCCTTTTCCCAAGATAGCTATTCATATTAAACACAATGTTGACATTTTTTGGTGTAGCATAATCCTTCAAAATAGCAAATTTAACAATGGGAAGAAAAGAAATAAAGATATATAAATAATTTGATATTTGGAATGATATGCTATTAATGATATTTTATGGTTTTGATTGTACGTCGTCAATGTTTTATCAAAAATCTGAGGACAATACGCTCCTCGTTAATTTTAGCAAACCACACTGAGGTGTGGGAATATAAATTGCTTAGGCGACAGGTACTGATTGTGATCGTTGAAATAGTGAAAACATGTTGATAGAAATGTATGTATTTACAACACAGTCTGAGTGTGGATGAATTAAACTCTTCGGAATTACATTACTCTTTTCAATTTGTTTACGATTTGCTTTATTAAATCAAATGTCTAGCTAATCGGTTCATGCACAGTAGTGGTAATGATTCCACGACGGGAACGACTCTAGGTTCTTCGTCCCTGACCACGATCTGCATTTAAGTTAGGTATACGATTAAGGGTATACTATAGTCTGCTTAGCTAACTCTCGTTTCCTTGTTCTATTGCATATAGTAACGAATTCGATATAGGCTAGTTAGCCAACCATAAGGAACAAACCTTTCGTTTTAGATCCAAATTGTTGACTATAATGACACCGATAAATAGACCGTATTATATTCAGTGTTATACATTACTTAAATGTAGGATAGCAAGCTGCAAGCATTTTTATGCCTTATCTGAATTGTTATCGATGGTTATTGTTAATTTATATCTATTAATTCAAAATCAAATAAACCATCTTGCAGCTAGTGCTTTTCCCAGTTGCCCAAATAGTAAAGTTAGTAAATGCGAAACACACAACAATCTGATCTATCAAGTATATTTAGCATTAGAGCTAGGCCGACTTGTGTAGATAGTATAGTTAGCACCGCACTAAACTACGGTACACATAATGCTTGTTTGGCTTAGGATCTGCAAAACGGAGGAGACTACGTTACAATGGATTCATTGATGATTAAAGGANAATTTTAGGTCTACTTCTTTTCAGTATATATGTAAACGATATGCATACGATAACTGATTGCAACTTAAATAAATATGCCGATGATACCTGTATATGCAACAATAATAAATCAATGCATTTAGCAATTGAATCTGTAGCACATAATTGCATCAATTTTACAACGTACGTCAACATGCATAAGTTACTTCTAAATGAAAGTAAAACAGAATTTGGTATTTTGCAGACAAATTATGATGTTTCAGCATTAACTCTTAATCTTAATAATGTTGATGTTCCAAATGTAGACAATTTCAAATATTTTTTTGTTTCGATCTAAAATTTTGAATCACACATTAATGCAATACTCCGAAATTTGGCAATAGGTATGAGAAGTATGTCAATGATAGTAAAACAAATACCAGCTTGTGCAATAATTTAATTTTTCCATTAATTTATAATGAGTCATCTAAGTTATGCAAATATATTATTTACTGATCTAAAAGATGTTTTTTATGGAAACCTTGATATTCAATTTTAAATGGGCCCTAAACGTTTAAAGATATATTCTTCTAGAACTAGGCAGTATATTTCTAGGTCTATCCTTTTCCCAAGATAGCTATTCATATTAAACACAATGTTGACATTTTTTGGTGTAGCATAATCCTTCAAAATAGCAAATTTAACAATGGGAAGAAAAGAAATAAAGATATATAAATAATTTGATATTTGGAATGATATGCTATTAATGATATTTTATGGTTTTGATTGTACGTCGTCAATGTTTTATCAAAAATCTGAGGACAATACGCTCCTCGTTAATTTTAGCAAACCACACTGAGGTGTGGGAATATAAATTGCTTAGGCGACAGGTACTGATTGTGATCGTTGAAATAGTGAAAACATGTTGATAGAAATGTATGTATTTACAACACAGTCTGAGTGTGGATGAATTAAACTCTTCGGAATTACATTACTCTTTTCAATTTGTTTACGATTTGCTTTATTAAATCAAATGTCTAGCTAATCGGTTCATGCACAGTAGTGGTAATGATTCCACGACGGGAACGACTCTAGGTTCTTCGTCCCTGACCACGATCTGCATTTAAGTTAGGTATACGATTAAGGGTATACTATAGTCTGCTTAGCTAACTCTCGTTTCCTTGTTCTATTGCATATAGTAACGAATTCGATATAGGCTAGTTAGCCAACCATAAGGAACAAACCTTTCGTTTTAGATCCAAATTGTTGACTATAATGACACCGATAAATAGACCGTATTATATTCAGTGTTATACATTACTTAAATGTAGGATAGCAAGCTGCAAGCATTTTTATGCCTTATCTGAATTGTTATCGATGGTTATTGTTAATTTATATCTATTAATTCAAAATCAAATAAACCATCTTGCAGCTAGTGCTTTTCCCAGTTGCCCAAATAGTAAAGTTAGTAAATGCGAAACACACAACAATCTGATCTATCAAGTATATTTAGCATTAGAGCTAGGCCGACTTGTGTAGATAGTATAGTTAGCACCGCACTAAACTACGGTACACATAATGCTTGTTTGGCTTAGGATCTGCAAAACGGAGGAGACTACGTTACAATGGATTCATTGATGATTAAAGGATTAGCGTAGGGCAGGATCCCTTGGTTAAGAACTGGAGTGCAAGTATAGAAAAAAAGTTTTGGAAAAATCATTAATACCACTATTCGAACTTGGAACTCATTGCCTAAAGAGACAAAGAACATTGAAAAATTGTATGTGTTTGTATGTATGTATATTTGATGAGGCTATTCAGATAATTTACCAGTTAATAATTGTTAATATTTATCTGAAAAGAATATTCTATCTTTTATGTAGTTACAGTTAACAGTTGCTCTTTCATAGCAAAATTTTTAAAAAATGTCTGGTGGTGATCTGGTTTGACATGAAATAAAGTAGAAGCCTAATTCATTTTGATTATTCATTGCTCATTACATAACTTATATTTTTAATAATTTCAGCGGGTTTTCAACCTATTTAAGCACATGCATGAGGAGCTGAGTTGGAACCGGTTCGCAAACCGGTCAGGTCATGATTTTTGTAATGCCGGTTAACCGGTGTTCACTTGGCCTACTAATGTCCGAAGCCCCGAATATAATCTCAATGCAACACTTCGAAGATTATGGTGGTGGGTGGTTATAAAATATATGTTGCAAGCCACCTGATTAATCTCGTGTTTGTATTTGCATAGTGCATTTGCTTCTGATGCACTCTCTCGACGACAGCTATTACTTAGGAAAATGTAGCTAAAAATTATCAAAAACGCATTACAACCACAAAGGGATTGGGTTAGGTTACTTTCTTTAGAAGAGAAGACGAAAGCTTTGTATTTTACGTGCTAAAGAGTGAGATCATAAAGATTTAAAACTATACATGCGCATAATTCCAAAATTATTGACATTATTTTGAAAGTCATTCTCATTTTAAAATGCGAACACAAAATTGCACAGCGACCGCCCGCTCACCGGCCAATATTGATCGGCAAAAGCATGATAGTCTATTTTACCGGCTTATTGCGAGTAATAATTTTCTTTACTGTCCAAAGAAATAAAAGCAAGTAATTTTATTTATATCTCACTTGAAAACGAAACCGTGAAAGCGGAGATTGATTTTCTATGGCAAGTTATTACTGCAGATATACATAAAATAGTGACAGTTACAACTTGAAAGTTTCATTAATGATATTAGTTCAAGAAAACCTTGATTTTTCAAGAGACAGTCACAGCTGAAAATGTTAAGCAAAATTTCAGCAAACACTGTTAAAATCACTTAAATAAGTCAAACGTGATCAGATTAGCAATTGTAGAAATGAAATGGTAGAATGGAAATGAACTTGATGAAGGACATCAATTTATGATTCAGTTATCTGCACAAAGAGACCACATCACAATTACAATTATTTATAAATTACAAAATCTATAATATTTTACAAATTAAAACGTGATTAAATTTCAACTTCTTCACTTGACAAATCATCTATTTGAACATCACTTAACAACAGTTCGTTAAGCTCGTCACCACTTTTTGATAGGCTTCCACTAATAGGCTCTGAGTAAAATGAAAAAATTTCGCTGCATCTAAATATAATTCAACATTAATTAAATATTTGCCAACGCATTAAGAAAATAAATTATTGCGTTTAATGCTTCCTAACACAAGTACAGCTACGTAAACAATTGAAGGCCACAAAGGAAAAATAGCATTTTCCATTTTCAAAAAATTGGAATTTTCTTTCCTTTGATAGTTCAAATTATCAAGCTTTAAGAGTAAAATAATTATATAGAAAAATAACCATTGTCCATAGTTTTAGGACTAGATTTCAAGCCCAGCTTAAAACAAAAATTACCTATATCCAAGCTTTAGAAAAGAAAAATGGCCTATGTCCAATCATGTGATAACAATTGCCTAATGCTAGCATACTATTTCATTGTGAAGCCGAAAGTCACAAATAATTATTGTTATGTACTGTATGTTTTTAAAAAAAATCATTTGAAGAAGTCTTTTTTTATAGTTCCAACAAATTTCTAATAGACACAGAACTACAGTAGTAAAAAAGATGGTGAACATCGGCAATATAAATGTACTCAAAAGTGCATTGACATGGATAGTAGGCGGTCAACATGTAACCGACTTAAATGTTTTGAGATCACGACATCTGATGAGAGCCGAAAATTTATTGAAGATGAGTTATTAATGTTGTATATATGTTATGCTATTATTATTAGTAACATTAACATCAACATGATAGGGTCACTCACTGCATGAACTGAGTGTTTCTTTATCATATCATGTATAAGAAGTTGCTTGAAATATTATATTGTATAGTATATGACCACTTACAACCAATGTATGTAGAGTGTTTCATAAATTAGGATTTACTCTAGAATATGCTAGTAAGAGCGAGCAGGTGCTTACCTTTCCACAATGCTTACACACTGCATGATGCTGAGAATCAACTGTCAAAGATTACCAAGATTATGCCACACACTTAAGCTGTCCCATTATAATCAAAGAAACACTCATTTAGCCAAGTTCCTGAAACCGCATGTCAAAGAGTTTTAAACAGATTTACCAACACAATTTTCTATAGTTGATGGTAACAGTCAATAATTATGATTTATTTGAAAAGCAATTTGTACTTGCATATCCACAACACATATGTTTCCTGTAACACATGTTTTGCTCCTAATGCTTCATAGTATGTAACTTTTAAATAAGGATTTCTTTTAAGTTGATCAATTTCTTTTTTGTCTAGACTTAAAAGCTGTTAAAAATGCATGACATCAAAGTTGGTAGAGTTGTCATTTTCTAAACATTAATTTCGCTGTGATAATCCACAAAAATTGGACAAATCTCATTTTTTCCTTTTACGTCTTCAATTCAAAGCACTGAATTGCAATTATAATTCTAAAACACCATATATATGCATCACTACAAATTACTAAGTATGTTCGAAGAAAAACGTACATAGCGTACTTATAAAGCCAAATTCACTTTTATACAAAAAATTAGATCTTGAAGAATTGAAAAATTCAAAAAGGCAAACATTGCGGCTACGGCTATAGCCAGCATATTCGCCAGCCTCGTATGTTCATTTGATGAAATGTTTCGTATTAAAAAACATCTAAATATTTCGTTGCATTTCTTTTCACAACAAATAATGATCAGTGGAGAATTGTCTTGATGATTTCTCGAGGGCACTGGAAACTACCAGTATATACAATAACTAAAGAAGCAAGATTGACGCCAATATTAACTCTAAGTAATTATCTCTCATAAATTATTGTAAATTATGATTTCGCAAGCATCAACTTATCACAAGAAAATCCTATAGATAGTCATGACTACGAAATTTTTTTATAGCATTGTGGAAAATGCCAAAAATACCATTCTTGACAAAATAATACCGGATTTGAGCAATTGAATAACGTAATATACAAAAATACATTTGTTTGTACCGGAAAAGCAAATATATTTCTGAAAAATATTAAAACATAAATCGCGACGTAATTAACGATTTTAATTGGATGAGAGTTATGTAGAAACAATGAACTTTAATACTATTGTAAATTAACAGTCTATTTTATTGTTTATTGCATTTAAAGTATGTGAAAAATCCCGTTGCCACAACTTTACCAAAATTGAATTATAATGAAATCACGCTACTGTTTCTATTGTGAAAAAAATTTCTTGAAAATTATTCTCACATTGGAAAGTACTCTTCGCGAAAAAAAATTTTCCTCATTATATTTGAATTTTTTGTTTCTTCGTAATGGCGAAAATATCGCAAAAACAATAAAAAATTGTTCCCAGTCATAAACAGTGGATAAATTGCTTAAAATTCACATGAAATCGCAACATTATGAATTTTTTTCCCGTTACAAATTCCACTTACTTTCTGAATGAAAATCGTTCAGAATCTGCAATTGTCTGCGGTAGCGAACAGTTAGTTGTTTCTGGAAGCAATAATGATAAAGAAGCGGATGCGAATCCAAGTAATGAAATGCATGCCTAAAAGGAATTATTAAGTACTCTTCATGACATTAATGTTAACAACAGATAGTATACAACATCAAAACGTGTTAGACTTTTGATACAAACAATAGCATGATTTACGCAGTCAAAACCTGCACAACAAATGACAAAAATCTAATTAAGCAAGATATATTACTTAAATACAGAATGTCCAAAAAGTCCCGCACTTTTAAAGTATTGTAGAATCCAAACTCCTTACAGAATATTATACTATTTTGTTTAAAAATTGATGAAAGCAAAAGTGCAAATTTAAAATAATTTTTATTTTTACTGAAAGAAGATGGAGTTGACAATTGAACAGCGCATGTTTTTAGTATTTGATTCGCAATGACAAGTATGCGATTGAAGTTCAGGAATTTCATAAACAGAAGCTTCTTGGCAAGGACATCCCGCATCGCAATGAAGTCCACAACCTCATAATAATAATAATAATAATCAATGACTTTATTTAGCCGCTGAAGGCATACACAACAAGAAAATAAAAACAAGTCAAGTTTTACGGCAGCGAGGACAGTCGCAGGAGATGAAATAGGAGCAAATGGAAGAGTAGGCGAAGTCGGAGAAGGGCTCAGCAAAGAGGAAAGCCATCAAAGATTTCTTGAAGCTCGGTGGTGGGGAAAAGAAATCAATCGCTGTTGGAGGGTTGCGAGTCAAGATGTAATTAGCAGCAGTACAAGCACGATTGAAAAACGAGTGAAGGGTGCGATGTTTCTTTGTACGACGAATGGAGAAGGTGACAACATCATCAGAGCGAGTGCAGCAGGAATTAGAGAACTTAATGAAATCAAAAGGATCAAGATCCAATTTGCGAGTCAGTAGTCGATTGAACAGAAGGAGATCACAGGCATGGAAGTAGAGTGACAGCGGGAGAGTGGAGAATTTCAGCAGAGCGTCTTTATAGTCCAAAGAGGAAATCCATTTGAAAGCGCGTTTCTGGAAACGTTCCATGGAGTGGAACAAAGCACGAGAAGGCCACCAACAAGGAGACGCGTAGAGAAGAATGGCGCGAGGAATGGACTTGAACAAAGAGAGTTTCACAGCGGACGAGGTATTAAAAGGAACATTACGGAAAAGGGCAAATAGCGAGGAATTAGCTTTGCGGAGACGCAAAGACACATGTCCAGTCCAATTTAAGTTTGCAGCAAGTTGAACTCCAAGATGAGTGTGATGAGGCGCAAAGTTCACAGGTAGAGGCAAATCAGAAGGGGGAGCCACAGAAAAGGAAATACCACATGTCTTGGTAGTGCTAAAATCAAGATGGTTGACAGAGGACCAAGTAGACAAGTGCTCAAGATCAGAAAAAATGTTAGAAGCAAAAGATCAACCAAAATCAAAAATCGCAGTGTCGTCGACATACAACAGGCAAGACGAGTTGAGAACAGAATGAGGGAGGTCGTTAATGGCAACAAGGAAGAAAAGAACAGCAAACACTGAGCCTTGAGGGGCACCACTAGTAACGGGGACAGGAGAAGAGATAGACGAGTTGATTTTGACACACTGGTGGCGATTGGTCAGGTAGGACTGGAACAGTTCGATGAAATCCACATCAAAACCAAATAAACGTAACTTGTCAAGCAGAATGGAATGAGGGAGACGATCAAACGCTTTTGAGATGTCAAGAAAGATAATACAACCAGGATCATTACTATCAGAGTGAAAGTAGCAGTTTTCGATCAGAGTGAGCAGGTTAGTAATCGTAGAGCGACCAGGAAGGTTGCCATGCTGAGAGGAAGAGATGAGGTGACGAATTTTTGGGAATACATAACGAAAAACAAGGCGTTCAAAGATGATAGACAGTCGAGATAGAATAGCTATTGGGCGGTAGGACGTGACCTGCGAGGAGGGAAGCTGATTAGATTTTAACAGCGGAGAAATCCAAGATGTCTTCCAACAGGCGGGATAGCGCTTAGTGGAGCAAATGAAGGAGTAAAGATGCTTTAAATGGATAGAAAGCGTGGAGGAGGTTTCATGAATTACAAAGGAAGGAACACCGTCAGGATAACAAGGACCAGACAACTTGCAAGATTTAAGCATGAGAGAGATATCATGGGCGCTGAAGACCATATCACAAAGTCGGATTAGCGGGGAGGCAGCAGGCGGACCAGGGCACATGGAGACAGGTACAGAGAAGTTAGAGGCAAAATACGCGTTGAACAGATCAGCCTTCTCCAGGTCAGAGTGAGCAGAACGAAGGTTCCATCTCAAATTGGGGAGCTCGGGCTTGGAATGAAGAGAACGCAGGAAGGAATAAGAGTCTTGAAGAGAACCGGACGAGAAGCTTTTCCGATTCATGAATTAATCGTCTATACTTTCTTGATACAATTGAAAACCATTTAATGCTATATTGCTTTGAATATTCGCGATAATCCTCATGTAATCAGAATTTAGAGATGGCGCTCTTTTATGATTTATGCACAGGTTTTGATTTGATATCATGTTTGTTTCATTAGTAAAAAGTGTACCAGAGATAGGACCTCCCTGTAGTACCCTACAACAATTTTAATTTTCTCTGTGTATTCAGTTTTGTTTTAGCGTATTTGTTGAGTCCAATTTTCCATATACAATATTATCCATTCAGCTAACACTTACTACTTTGATCTATTCTATTAGCTAGCTTATTCTGCAATATAGTAAAAAAAGGTAACTGTTACTAAAAATGTTTTCTAAAATTTTTGTTTAATTTATATAATTCATTGTGTATAGTAATGCCTTTGTTGTGCCTCTCTTAGATTTCTATGCAATTCGTGCTAAAATTGGTGTAACAGTGATTGGACGAAATTTCTTTATATTGCTTTCTGCAATGGGCTCCTTGATATTCGTTTGGGAACAGGTGTAACGATTGATTTCCATTTTTCAGGGTATGTCATATTGCTAAAACACCATTAAAGACTTTAGTATAAACTTTCCCTATTAGCAAAGAATGATGTTTATAAAACCAAGAAGGGATCTTTGACAAACACGGCGATGTTTCGACCTTAATTTTACCAAACAGCTGTTGAACTCTCACTTCAGAATGGGATACCCTGCAGGATCCACGACCTTCATCTTTGATTTTCATTCACATTTATTTATATATTAGCTGGTTTTGTTCTCCTTTCCACTTCATTTTGTAACTCTGATAAAGTTAAGATAGCAATACGATATCTACTGAGTTGTCGCACTTTTTGGACGATATTTCTTTAGATTCTATTTAATAGGGTTCTAACTACCTTCTTTAAGCCTTTCCTTTTGATACTAATAATCTCGTTTAAAAAATCATCACGAATTTTAAGCGTTCTATTGTTAAACACTGGATTTTTATGCCTTGATTGATCAATTATTTTCAAGAATTTTTGATCCAATTTTTCGACTAAGACTTCAATATTTTCCTCTCTTAATACATCATCCCAATTAGTTTCACTCAGCAAAGACAACATTTTCTCTTGATTATAGATATTGATACTTTGACTGCCTTATTTTATTTGGTACTTTATAACTATATCAATTTTTAGAGTTAATATTAGGCTTAGGTGATACATTATATGTATGTTTCCAAAGGGTGTTTCATATAAAATATCGGCCTTTGACACGTAAGCAACATCAAATTGTAATAAAGAGGGAAAAACGTATGTTTGTTTACAAGATTTTCCATATTAAAACATTGTAAATATTCAAGACTTTTCTGATTTGCATCGCCAATCACATATGTAAACGCACGTAGATATTTTGCCATATACATATTAACTGAATTTACGAGGATTGAGTACAATCTCTTTTTATTACGATCCGGTGGCATGCATATGTTTACCAGAATAATAACAGAAAATCTGCTGGAATGTAGGCAGGTCGACAAAAAACAGCAAAAGTTCAATATCCTTTTCAGATATTTCAATAAAATATTTTGGCAAAAATGTTTAACTTTTGAAAGATATCAATATACTGAAGAAAATATTAAAAAAATTCATTAAATTTTGAAACTTTGAAGTAAATTGACATTTCCAATAGCTTTTACCCAAAAATACCTTATTTTACAATCAAAATTATCCAATTCAATGATGTATTAGTACTACCTAATCATCAGATGCGTATTTATTACCACTGACAATGGAAAGTAAATAAATAGGATTGAAGTAGTGAAGATGAATAAAAAAATGTCAAAATTAAGAAAAGTTAGGGTTTTTCAATACATAGCACATGCAATTTAACTAGATATGTACCAAAGCATATTAAAGTTTAGTAGGCTGGGATGGTATTTGTTTTCCAAGGAAGCATGCACTGTAACAATTTTGTATCAAAATAAGTAGGTTTTTGCTTTAATAGAGCAGAATCCTAACACAAGTATCATGCAAAACATAATGTGTAGCTTAAATAAACATTCATTTTCAATGATAAAAAATAATAACAAAAGCATCATCAGAATTAGCTGCTAATTTCACAAAATAAAAACACATTCAAAGAACTGTTAAATATGACATATTAATCTAAAAGTGTTTAAAACTGGTTTTCATGTATCAGTTCCATTTAAAATATTCACTACAATTTAATAAGTAAATACCTGGGCAAATAAACCATACTGCAACGCATATGGTACAAGAAGAAGACCTACGCGACCACATATAGAAGAAAGGCCTAAAGCAACATTTCTCACCGGTGTAGGATATAGTTCGCCACTCCATACATAAACCAACGTGAAAGCAGCAGAGAAAAAAAATCGACCAATTAGACACAGTATAAAAATTAGTCTGTCTCCTAAATAAAAATAATAAAATTATGTATAAAATTGATCGCTATAAATAAAGTTAATATCTACCAAAAATACTAGTTACATACATAAAAACATAATATACAACAAATATATTAAATATGGAACCTTGAGCTCAGGCTGACCACTTTGTCCGAAAATTAATTGGGACTAACATTGGGGTAGGGTGTTTTTGTCTAAAATTTTTTTACACATTTTTCTAAATTTCTTTAAAAAAACCAAAATTCTATAGTAAATATGTTAAAGAGTAATCCATTCTAAACAAAATGCGTTAGTATTTGGCAGAGAGACAAGCATAGTTATCAGCTAAATGATTCAGTAAAAATGGATTACTGATTACAGCATATTAGTTAAAAATAATTATTCCATATTAAGAAATTCTTCTTTTAATTCCCTAAATATTTCTTTCTAAGATATCAGTTTAACGAATAAAATGTCCATTTAATTAATAATTATGTGATAATAGTTACAGTTTATTACAGTAAAACCTTATATTAAACTAAAAAAATAATTCTACCGCTCCATCGATGTTTTTAGCTTCCCATATGTAAATACCAGCATAGAGAAACACCACTCCAGTTCTCCAGAAGATGCAATGCAGAAAACCAAAGAAACACACTCCTAGTTTCTGCATGTAATGGCATTTTCTCCATGAAAACTTGGCAAGTGCTTAACGCCATAATAAATTTTATCAAAAGGCAAATTCAAGTTGTTAGCAATTGGTTTAGCCGGTATGTATGTCGTTTTAATTCCTGTATATTGCCACAAGTTGCAATGTAATAAGGAATAGACAGTTCTCTATAGGAACCACGGGCAAATTACGTAGGCACAATTAAAGTCCTTCAAGCTTGAACGCATGAAAATTGAAATTCATTATGTAATGGATGGCTGTTGTCATCCAAAATTTTTGAATGATTGCATCAAACAAAAATAATAATGCAGAATGCTAAATATTAATACATGTATGTGAATAAAAAAGTAATTATTCCATGAATTTTCGTGCAGGGAATAGCTGTTAAACAAATTGGATTAGGATTACATCAACAGACTGCTAACGCTAACAATTTCTTAACTCAAACCGGCAAAAATTGAAATTGGGACTGAAACGGAACCTTTCAAGACTGGTTCCATAAGTGTGACCAAGTTGTCAGCCTGCTTGAGCTATTGCACTCATATTACCTGTTGATAAATATAAAAGGCACAATCCTGTAAGGCCACCAGAGGACATACAAATTGAAAACATTATTCGTCTCCCAACGCAGTATATTCCGATATAGGCAAAAGCAAATCCAAGGATATTGATGAATACACCCAAGAGATAGCTGGTATATAGATCTGAATGCAAACTGGACATATTAAAATAAACGGCATAAAATGACGCAGTGACTGTGAACCTAAAGTTGTCAAAAATTAAATATAAAATAAAAATATTGCAATGAAATTTTTACAATAAAAACATACATTTATAATATTTTAAAAATTTGATAACATAGTAACCGCAAATATCGGAAGAATTAAACTTTTGCAAAAAGTTGCATTTCATTTATAAGACAACAAAAACAAAAAGACTTTATTAAAACAAATAAGATTTAAAAATAAAATAAACTTAACAATTAAAAAAATCTTAAGAGCATAAGAACAGTTACAATATATAAGGAAAGAACACGGCATAAAGAAACGACATTGGAGGAAAAGAAGACATTTAGATTTAGTGTGGTGAAATTCAAGATGATTAGAAGAAGTCTATCAATAGCCCATTGAATTATAGTGACATGTCAGCATCAAAAGAGTAGATTACAGCATCATCAGCATAAAGAATGAATGGGCAAGGACAAACACATAGGGAAAGATTATAAATTGAAACAAGGAAGAGGAGAATTGCAAACAGGGCACTGTGAGGCGCAGCACTAGAAATAGAGGCAGGAGAAGAGATGTGGGAAAACGGTTAGATAAATAAACAAAGAGATTGATGAAAGAGCAATCAAATCCAAAGCTACGCAGTTTTATCAAATGTCTGAGATAACGAAAAAGATATTTGCTCCTTCAGTGTTTGTGTCAAGACCAGGATATGCAGTCAATGAGACTAAAGGTGTGTTTACAGCTTATCAATGAAATATAATATTTCGCAATCGAGTGCTCAATTAGTACAAATTCAGCTGTAAACAGTTGTGAAAGACGATCAATTAATAAAACTAATGAAATCAAAAGAATGCTTAATCGAGCTTATCAATTGCGCTAATACTGCTGTAAACACTTGAAAGAC
>CABFPE010000023.1:171678-184709 GCA_900660155.1 Hofstenia miamia
CGCTAATACTGCTGTAAACACTTGAAAGACGATCATATTTCCACAATTGAGATGAAAGACGTGATCAAACCACTTTTGCTATTTCGTCTTTCATTCCTTTCATAATTAGTCATTACGCTAGTGTAAACATTGAATCCATTATATTCATTCGAAACTAGGCATGCAACAGGAAAGGATCATGACCCAATTGCTTGAAAAAGTTAAAGAATAAACGTTTCTGTGGGATATCTCTAATCCCAAATGTTTTGAATTATAAGATTCAATTGGGATTAGTCAGCTGTAAACGCTGTATCAATAACAAATAAAAGTGTGATAAACAAGTTCAATTGAGACGCTGTAAACAGCGTATCAACAACAATGCATTCTTCTCAATTTAGAGGTATTATAATTCATTGATAAGCTGTAAACCCACCTTAATAAGATGAGTAACTGGAACGCCGAGGGCAGAAACCAAAATCGATAATGAGAAAGAAAGGGTTTGAAACAAGGTAAAAAAATCTAATAAAAGATGTTCAAAAGCAATAGAAATGTTAGGAAAAAGGTAGGTAGGGCGATAACTAGTTACAAGATGTTTGTTGAGGTTCTGAGATTTCAAAATAGGAGCTATGCAAGCAGTTTTTCATTGAGAGGGAAAAGTACAGGACTAGAAAATGTCACTGAAAAGATATTGGAATGGCGAGGCAAAGGCTGAGAATCATTGGAGGAATACTATCATGTCCAGGCAAGCCGGAAGAAGGACATTTAAGAAGTTGGTAGATAGCATTTAGTAGAAGAAAAGATTTGAAGCAAAATTGTGGGGCGGATAAGGAGAAATAAAATGAACAGCTAGGGCTAATTATTGAGAAGTTCAGCATCTTGAAAGTCAGGGGATGCAGTGATGTCATTCTAAGACAATGCCGAAAGTAGACGACGCGGAGGAAAAATATTTTTTAGAAAATCGAAGGCATCTTGAAAAGGGCATTTAGAAAATGAGGACAGTAAAGAAGTAGGATCTAATTCAATTCTAATATTTACGTCTTTGGATAAAGATAGTAGAAGGGAAGAATGGGATAGTAACTAATTTCTATTTACAGAATTGAAGCCGTTGAATGCGTGCATGATATGAGAGGAATAATAAAAAGGAGTTTGAGTTCGCCTCAGACGACGTTTAGGAACAAAAGTTGAGTGCATAAGGAATCGCAGGATACCAAGAATCAAGGGAAGCGCAAATAGGACAAGGTAGGGAGGATAATGTTAGAGAGAAAATGTCATCATTAAAGAAGAGACAGAATAAGTGGAAATCATTTGAAGAGAATCTTTGTAGTCGTGTTTGACAGGGCTAGAACTTCAGCATTTTGAAAATGATGTTCAGAATTGAGATAATTGGAAAAGGAAATAGGGGAAAGAATATTGTATAATTTCAGATCTAGAGACAAAGATGAGATCAAGATTACCAGCGGAATTGGAAGAGGAGGTAACAATTTGCTCGAGAGAGAGAGAGAGAGAGAGAGAGAGAGAGAGAGTTCCGCGAGAAGATATATAAATTATTTCCAAGAGTAACTGGAATCAAACGACGACTAGGATATATTAGGGAGGTTGTAATCACCAACATGATCTTTAGATTAGAGATGGAGATATAGTAAGGACTTTGACGAGGAAGATTATTTAAGCAAGTCATGATGAGAGGAGGGAAAAACCTAGCAACACTGCCACAACAGAATGTAAGGTCTGAGGGTGAGTGAAGAAGCAATGAAAACGTCGTCACCATGTTGTGTAGAGCCACAATATTTCTGGGAAGTATAGAGTAGGATGAGGAAGGCAATATTGCCATGGATGGATGAGAAGAGCCAAGACAAGTTTAAGATGTAAAGATAAGAGGTGCAATGTAAAGTGAGGAAATCCCAGAAATCAAGACGTCTGCGGATAGTTTGAAGGCTTTGGATATTAGCTACAATAATGGAACAACATTTAAAGAGGTCAAAAGATGATGCGTAAAGAGTCAGAAATGAGTTGCGTAACAAGCGATTGTAGAGGAATTGCATGATCTCTAGCTTTGGATTTGTAAAATAGTTTAGCATTTCTATGAGAGAGTTCGCAGAGAAGTTTCAGTAAGTGATATTCATGAGCGTATTGTATCTGGCATTATGAAAATGTTTGAATTGCTCAGAGAGTATGCAGATGCAAACTGCGTTAAATTTTATCATGATCAGTCTTAAACAATTTCATTGATTTGTTCAAAATTTTCCAAGACGATAAACATCATTAACAGAGTTAATAGAACATTAAATTGAATTTAGGGTATCAGAGAGAGATGAGTCAGCTTCAGATATGCCAAGAATGACGATTAAGGAGGAACGATGAGAATAGGAAATATTGACTTGGCTGGCAGGTTGTAGAGGACTTTCAATAAGAGAATGCATTTTAATCCTTTTTGAGAGATCAGAAGCTGTGTCCTTGAAGGAATTAATTGCTGTAGGCATAACTTTTCTTGAGGTGGACGTTGAAGAAGAATGCGAACGGCAGTCAAAAGCTTTTTGTTGGAGAGCTTAGAATGTTGATAATTTGAGAAACATGAAATAACGTCAGCAGAAGACAGTGAAAAACCATCAGAAGAACCATAGTGAGAAAAGAAAGAGACGACGAATTTTAAAATCCTACATTGAGAAGAGGTGTTAGCTGCTATGATCAACATCTTAGTATTTTAACTTCATACAGGCGTTTCTCATTAACGTAGAATTTTTAATATATGTTGCAATTCTTGAATAAAAATTTATATGTGCACTTTATATTATGAAGTTTGACTCATTGATATTTAAAATGTGACTGTCGCGATAGAAATCCTGGTAAACCTCAAAATTAGATTTTTGTGTGAGTCAGTAGTTTTATGACAAAGATCAAGTAGTAAGAAAAAGTCAAAGTCAATATAAGTTATTATAGTCACTAGGTTATATATAGTAAGGTTTCAAGACCTCAAGCCAATTTTATAATGCAATCCAGAATGTAAATTGCCTGTGCAATGTTAATTTATAAGGTTCCATTAAAAATTTGCAAAATATTTAGCCTTGATATGTACTGTTTAGCATACTGCTATTTAAACCCATGTAGCAATGACTTGAATGTATTATATCAGATCGTAGCAAGAACGATCAAATATAGTAATTCAATAAAAGATTAAAATCTAAAATTGATTTTAAGCAGATGGAATCCTAAAAAATCTTAATTGGAGGAAAACATTCGATTTAAAAACCTAATTAAATATTATCTAAAAATATTAAACACGAACATTAATCCTTGTATTATCAAAGGGTGTTGGTATCTCTTTGTTAGCGCTCAAGAACGTTTTCGCATATGACTGGCAAAGCGTTAGCAGACGAAGCAGACATTTTGGGTTCAGCGACGCTCCAAGTGCACATCAAACATCGCAATGATAGAGCTTCTTGTTTCGGAGATGATTGCATTGCTACAAACCCGGGTGTGATAACACTTTCTTTCAATATACCAAAATTCCACTGGCAGCCTATCTGTAAACCCGACTTGCTATATATAACTTGATTAGTGAATAAGTGAGTTTTTCGAGTTTTTGACTACGAAATTTGCGACTTGGACAATTTTCATCACTTGCAGCATTCTGTTAACAGTCTATTTGCGAAGACAAAAAAAGTTTACTACATTGTAGCATCAGTAAACGGATTGTCACACATCCATTTGGTTTTATCATCACTTGAAATTTACTGCAAAGCGCAGGGCGAAATAAAGGGTTGCCGATTCTTAGAGTGCTGTACAAAAATTAACAAATCTTTTGTCCAAAACTACGGAAATTACGTATTAAAAACTCTTTACAATCACCGAGCTAACCACAAACATGAGAAGTTCAGAAAATGAAATAACCGATGGCAAAAAATGGTAGCTGTGATAGTACAATGGTTAAATGTATCACACAGCCAAACACATTTTATCAGAAGGTCTTATGGAATGGCTCTATAGTTTTATCCTAAAAACAATTTAGAGAAAAATCAGAGCATCAAATTGTATATAGGTATATATTATATATTTATATGTACGTATACATATATACATGGCATAACACTTACCAATTAAAAAATATGAGTAAAGCCTTCTTGCGAAGATTCCGATATCTGAACACATCTATTGCTGAATATGCATCTTTTTCGGATGCGATATGACTTCCACTCTAAGAGTGACAATCTTCAATCAAGTAAATATAATGCCAATTAAATATAATGTCACTTTAATGAGGTTTTTTAAATTTCAAACTAAAATACTAAGCCATAAAATTTAATAATAGCAGTTTCATCATAAATTTGTTCAAAAATGATGTACACAATTAAAGATTGTACAAATCAAAGTTAGAGGTCATTTTCATTACATAATGTAGTGCCTTTCATCATAAACGCTATTCTGTGAACTGTGCGCGAGTAATTCCCAATTAACAATCCTGAAATTTTTAAATTATTAAGTGTAAATTATTAGAAAAAACGGCGCATTAGTAAATTAGTCACATGTATATAAACTTGATGCAAACGGTTTTAAATGAAATGTTTGTCTTACAAAATAAACACGGTGAGATAGCAAAAATAAACGGCAACCATTGATATGCTAAAGTATGTAGCAAACTGTGACCGATCAAAATCACAAAAATCGAAATCTAAGAAAATTTTTGAGAATTCTCACATAGTAAATACTTTCGCACTGCCCACAGCACATAAAATGCATTTCGGGTAAGTGCCAGAGTAAGTAGAACTTGAGCAACAAATTGAATAGATTAATAATAACAATAGACCAGTGAAGGCAAAATATTACAAATGAATAAAAATTCAGTTTTTCGCGAACGAGGACAGCCACAGGAGATAAAGTAGGAGCAGATGGATGAGTAAGCAAAGCGAGAAAAAGGATCAGCGAAGACAGCAGATTTCTTGAAGCTTTAGGGTTGACGAAAAAAAGTCAATGGAATTTGTAGTGATGAGAGTCAGGAGAAAATTCGCAGAATCAGAAGCACGATTAAAAAAACGAGTGAAGGGTGCAATGTTTTTAGGGACAACGAAAGAAGAGTGTGACAACCATCAAAGCGAATGGAGTGGGAATTCCAAAATGTTATAAAATCAAAGTGATCAAGGTCCAGAATGTCAGTTAATGAACGATTGAACAGGAGATCACAGGAAAGTGAAGTGCAGTGGGAGAGTGGAGAATTTGAGCAGAGCTTCTTTGTATGGTAAGGGGGAAATCCATTTAAAAACGCTTCTCAAACCTTTTCATTGGAGAGGATAGAGAAGAATAGCATAAGGAATGGACTTGAACAACGAGAGTTTCACAGCAAATGAGGTACTATAGGAAACATTATGAAAAAGGGCAAACAGTACGGAATTAGCTTTAAGAAAACGCAAGAACACATGTCCAGTCTAACTTAAGTTGGCAGCAATTTGAACTCCAAGATGAGTATAATGAGTTAGATCCATTGGGTAGACACTGAAAAGTTGTTCAAGAGAATATTTAGAAGAAAGATCTAAGACAGCAGACTCATATGAGTCATTAGTCAAGAGCGTTCCACCAAACATCAGGAAGATTGAACTCACCACAATCGAGAGGATGAGGCTGAGTGGAGAATCCAAAGTGACGAAAGAATGATAGACTAGTCATAAAAATACTGAAGCATTAATGATAAATCAGCAATGGTTATTCGAATAAAATTGTTAGGAAAAAGGCCTGGACATCAAGCCAGGTTTCATCTACATTCTAGAGTCCCACTTGATCGCTACCTTTATGGTTGCTGCTTAGAGTGCAGAGCAATTGTTGTGAATTAGCTAAACTCCGACGAAAAAAATTACATCCCATGTACTTAAAAACAATGGACCCTCATTCGAATATTTCAAGAATTGAACTGTTAGAAAGCATTGGTGCAAAGAAATTTATGGCTAAAGGTCTTATTGAGTCAATACAGAAAACTTGAAGCAAAAATGAGGAATTCGACTAAATGGCAAAACGACATTTTATGTAAAAAATATTTTTTAAACAAAAAAGGATTCTAAAAAGTTAAACTGATTTAATGTAAAATCGAAAGTTACAATGCTTACTGATGATGACAGCTGATTGATGATACTACTGATCTTCTCTTCGGTAAGAACTTTCTTATTCCCAGATGCAATGGATTTTATTAAAAATGAGGCCTCTTTGAAATATTTGTTTGAAATTAACCAGAGAGGAGATTCTACTATTAATCTAAAAAACCAAAATTTTCATGTATTTATAATACATCTTATCTAATTAGTAAATTACAAACTTAGAAAGTGGAATAAAACATAAAAAGACGCCAATTTGGGTTGATGCAAAATTGAAAATGAGTGTAGTAATCAGAAATAATATTGCAAGAGTTAGCTGAATCATTTTTGGCGAAATTATTATCTGTGCAGCTGTATCAATTTTGCATTAACCCCAGGACTATTAAACTCACCATCACCACGACCGCCACTTGAATTTGGACAAGAGTTCATTATAACCAGCGTCAATATAAACTAGAAAGAAAAACAAAGCGACTAATTAATAAAAAATTAAGGTACCCACTCAGCATATAGCATAAAATTGCAAGCAATTTAAATAAATGCTAATATCACATTAAAACAATGAAGACACACAAAAGGAAAGACTTGATGCACTGAGAATAAAACTACTCTTCTTAAGTGTGGATAAGATGACATTTTCGTCACAAACAAATGGGAAAAGTGAACGCCTTCAGGCGTTAAATAGCAATTGCTTTCAACAGTTGTCTACAAGTATATTAAAAAAGAACGTAAAGTGCTGTGCAAATATACTTACAAAATCGAAGAGATCATAAATATGAAAATAAATGCATGCAATTGCACGCACTTCCGCCAATCTCTGGTAAAATAAAAGAGCCCGATCGCCACGACTTCACCAAATTGACCACCAAACTCCAGTAGGCATAATGCCATTAATCGTTTCGAGGATCCTGTAAGCTCACAAACTAAACAGATAGAATAACAAACATTTACAAAAGGACAACACCTAAAACAAAACTCGTCAGCACTGTGCCATATCCAAATGTACAATTGAGATAAAAGAAAAAGATAACAACATAAACATTTTGAAGATATGGTAGAGTTAGCATCACGATTGCCTTGGAAAACAGAGCTAACTTTAATGCAAGATGGCGACCAAACCTAAATGACAAAATCAGGTTATAGCAATATAAATTCGAAATTTAAATAATTTATAATTATAAATATATACAAATTAAGATATAATTCGGCCACAAAATCGATTTTCAAATCTCATAAATTAAAAAGAAAATAGTGTAAATAGTCTAATATAAAGGTTTAATCAAATTTTGAAATACTGAATTATATTTTCACACCATGCAGAGGAAAGTTGACATTTCACTCTACATTAAAAAAATGCTAAAATGTAAACATGCTCATAGAAATCAGATGAAGAGATTAGTAATTTATCTCCCTCCTGTAGTGTCTAAAACATTCATTGGACTTAAACCAGTGCTTGAGAATGGTCGTTCAGAACTATAATATTACTCGAAAAGCTGCCTCGTAAAAATATAATATAATACATGTAAGTAATAAAGAGAAAATACAAAATTTCATTTGGAGTCTTTAAATAACCATCGAAAAACCTTACATAATTAAAAATTAGAATGTGATTGAAAACTCAATTAGTGAATTAAATAGTTGTTAATGGAAATAGTCATATGAGTGATGAATGTTAAGGCATGATACTCTTTGATTATTACTGTTTAAAGCCAAAAAATACTTTCAAAACAGTATTTATCCAATAAAGCTATTTACCTCAATAAATTTCTTAAAATGGATTACCATTTTTCTTATTGAAATTTAATGGAATTTTTTAAGGAAATAATGCAATACCTATCTGATACTTGACCAAACAATATAGAACCCGTCAAATAACCAAAACCAAGCATTGATTCGCCAACTGATCGCAACATTTGATTATCGCAAACTAAACGAAACTAAATTCAAGTTAGTCATTAAAAATATACGCATCCACCAGAACTGCTAAAAAATACCAGGACGCTTAACTAATATTTTAAGGCTGCATTGATCATTTTGATGCTTACTTCTAGCTCTGCTTCAATTAAATAAATTAATCACAGTTATTTACAATCCATTTCAACTAAATATAACCAGGAGACCAACAAGTGTTTGTATGTGTAGATGGCGCAGAACACAGTACAGCTTATTAAATTGATCACATTGGTGTAATTATAGACCTTAAAAGAATGGCATGTTCCAAAAATGCAGTGTTAGTCAAAACAAATCACATACCACCGAATGACACCACAGAATTCCTCTGAATATGTCACAGTTAATGGCTTTCTTATTTAAGTTTAGACTTCCAGTTACATTAAAGAAACATATTTTAGTTTTATATAATGCAAAATTGTTCTATCACTTTCTTTAAACATCGTTTTCTGATTTAATTTATGTGACACTAGCACACTGGCAGGTGATCCTCAGTTGATGTTGAAGTACAACTTTTTTAAGCCAGAATTTATTCCAAAATCTTGGAATCATTGACCATTCAATGTTTCAATGAAGCGTGTTAAGCGTCATGCAACATCAGCTGTACCATCACTTATGCTTTCAATCCAACCATCTTTCAGACAAAATCTGTTCCAGTTCCTTGTCACGTGATTATTTTGCTGCTAAAATTGAATTTACTAAACAACCACAAAATATTGAATTTTAATATATTGTATTTTTTGGACTTAAACAAAATATATTTGCGAAATTTATAATTAGCCAAAAACACTTGATACGTTTTCTAGAAATGTTGACTGTCGCCTCCGAATACACGTAAGCATTCAATCTATATTATAATTGGTTATTCTGACAAGCAAGTTCATTGCAACATGCCCACTCGTCTACAAATACTTAGTGTTCGTCAATGTTACACTATATGAAATGAAGAAGTTAATTTTCGAGACATTCTGATTGACATATGATTAGAGTAGCTACAAAATAAAACAGAAAACTAGCAAGAACTATGCTGAGGTTTATATTTGTCCTGTTCTTGAAGCAAATTTTTTTAAAAAACTGGTTTCATTCTATTCAGTGTGATATGGAACTCATTGAAGCATCCGTTAGATAATGCGTTTAACATATTCAACATTACGATACATGTCATATGCAGAAAATATATTTCATACATTACTACTGTTGATTAAGTACTCATCATTGTTTATAAGTGTCTTCAATTTAGAAAAATCCCACGATATAAAAGAATTTTACTAGCTCCTGACATGAGAAGCAAAAATAATGATCAGCAATTGTGTCTTTCGAAGATAGAACTGTAGCCACTCTGGATATATATATGGGTTTACAGAAGCAGCACCAATTTGCAGCAAATATCAAATAGTAATTATCCTGCTTGTGTTTCCGTTGCGAAAAGTAACTGCATTCATAAGTAAAAATTACTCACGTTACAAATGCCTAAATTTGTATTGTTTGATTGAACTAACTAAATTCATACTTTTAGTTGATGATAATTACTTCTTGTTGCTGATTTTTCAGTCCGATCGTATAGGAGAGTTACTAATTTACAGATTCTACTCAACATTTGTCTTTGACTTACTGCAACTGAATTAAATTATAATAAATAAGGCGGCCACAAGGTCGATTTTGTCAAAAACGCCTATTTTATTGGTTCAGGTCGAATTTCACAATAATCTTTAAAACAAATTCCGTTTTTCTCCAAACAAAACTACAATAGTAATTATGGGTCCGTTTATTGCCGCGCATGAAAACCCTGTCCACTCATACAAAATTGATGTAAAAAACTAAGTAACAAACTACTTGAGATTCACCTGCCGTTAATTTTTTCCAGCTTTTACGCAAGGACGTAAAACAGCTTTTGCAAGCAAAATATTTAAGGCTTTTGAGGTCGATTTTTATGTCGAGCTTGAACGAAAAGTAGATTGTTAGATCTATTATACTGTTATGTGAGGTCAATTAATTAGGGCGGAAAACAACAAACTCGATAAATGGACAATAATCACTAATAGAAGGAGAAAAAATTCCCTGTAAATTGTAATCAAGAGAATCTTAACTTAAGGTGGTGACCATGATCTACATTTCCCAAGAACTCCAAATTTCTTAGCAAGTACACTTGGACAGATTTGTAAATAGTGACATATAAATGGGTTGTGGTAATGATGAACATGTGTTTTAAAAATTCTTCCTCCTCGAAAACAACTAAAAATATTAACTATTGTCAATGAAAACTTTAAGAATAGTCTTAATGTGCAGATAATCTGAAGACCAGGGAAGCGACAATTAAACATAGCGGTTTTTCTCTAGAAATCTGTTGAAGCGCACTATACACAAATTAGGAGGTCGTGAGATCGTAAATTTTCTACTTTATTAATTCTATATAAACTTCTTTGTTGAAGAATCCATTAAAAATTTTATAAACAATTGTAAAATTATGCATAGCATAAAACAAGTAAATCGCTCTAGCTAAGTATTTTTTATTTGAATAATTAATATATTTTACTAATAATTCAATTGACTGGAACGGACCATGGTGCCCTTTGTCTATCCCTGTACCACATGTGTACACCTGTGAATGTGTTAACTCAAAAATAAAAATTTCGGAGATGTAATATTAAGCTTACTTTAACCGGCGATATTATATTAGAAATACAATGCCGTATGCTTAATAGCAATCGGTTTAATGACAATGATTCTTATTAACAAGTAGTTCCTGTTGAAACATTTATAATAGCTAATAAAATGTTTGTCTATAAGCAATTTTTTATATTAGCAAGATTTCTAACTGCAATAAGTGGTTGCTATAACAGGTTCTGCACTGTATATAGAATTAACTAATTTGACGTACTAGAAATTTATATTTTAACACTCACTTCGGTAGCAACAGTTTTTCGATATGGGTAGCAACAATCAAACTCGATGTCTTCTAAACTACAACTCGAAGAAATATTCTTATGTCCATTCGATTCTATGTTGCAATGTTGCTCTTGCAAAACAGATTGGTTAATGCCAATTTCTTGAATAAGTTTAGGAGTTTCACTGCAGTGAAATGATGGCTTTGAGAAGAAAGCGGCCATGTAAAACGTTTCATTGTTAGCCAATAAAACAAAACAAACTATAAAAATGTAATACAATTGACCCCATCCAAGTGCACCAATAGAATTAAATAGAATATCCATCTAAATTTACATAAAATTAAGAACATTAATTTCCCAATTTCAAAATGTAATAATTAAAAATATCGCATTCTATATACAATTAGGAAAAATTTAAATAGATATAAAAATTGCATACAAATTTATAGGCTAAAAATCGATGGCATAGAATCAGTGTTTACATAAAACAATATACAAATCATTCTTATACAACAATTACTTAAATATTCATTTATAGTTGTATTGGCCATAGTGTCTGGCAGTAATGGCTTCCAGATAAGAAATACATCAGATGCTTCAGCAAAATACGAGCACTTGAGAGTTTGAAAAAACCTTTAGTAAAATATTCTAAAATGTACCGAACTAGAATTTTAACGCACATGTTGGAACCTATCTAAAATTCATAATCAATGCTACAATTGCCCAATAACAAAATATTTGGCAATAATGAATTAAGAGTTGTAACATTCAAAGATACATCTGGTACTATAAATGTCTATTCTTTCTCACCTATATCACGCTTTGAAAGTATTGCTTGTAATGCTATCTATCTGGGCCTAAATTTTGTGACAACTAGCAGCTTGAATTATCTTCCAGTGGTATTTTTATGCTGTTGCTATAGGAGTAAACAATACATTGAAATGAAAGTTCATTGAAAAAACTTCTGACTCAGCAGCATAGTGTTAGCTCTCAGCGACATGATTTGTTACTAAAGTGTAATGAGCATTAAAAAATCGTTTTTAATGAAATTTACACAATTAGATATGCACAGCAGAGCCAAGAATTTAAGAAATTTAAGAATAAAATTAATTGCAACAAGCAAAACTTCCATTGCACTAGAAAAGTCTAATAAATTAATGGGTTACAAATGGTTCATCAATGAACTTCACGGGATTATAAAATTCCAAAACAGATTTAAAATATTTGACGAGATGGTTGGGTGAAAAATTCTACTAGTGTTCACATCTGGTGCAACATGGAACGCTGGATCTCTAGCCTGTTTATTATACAGTTTATTAGATTTCAGTCATGCCTGCAGGTAATCTTTCGCCTGATGATTTGAGGAACCTGCCAGACGCCCAATTTGCTACGGTGGTTGGTGCTTTAATGAAGGATACCATCATCTCTCTCCTTCGCCAAGCTATCACCTCCCTTTCACGTTCACACCAGTCTTCCAACGTCAGCCCTTTCAATGTGGTCTTGTCATCTCTTTCAGACTCTCTTGCTAAGCTCACCTCCAATGTTTCGTCCATGCATTCTCAAATGTTCTCCTACAGTGCCGCTGCGTCACGTACCATTACGAATCGTCGTAATCCTGTGCCGTCACCTGCCCCTGAACAGTCTGGTCCACCGTCTACTCACCGCAATCATCGCCCTCGTCACGTCCTTGGCACTAGTTCTTCCTGTAATCTGCCTGTTGTTCCGATTAGTTCTCTTCCCCGTCCTCCTCGTAAAGCTCACATCTATATCGGCTAATTCTGTTTCTGCTTCTGATGTTGCTGATCACCGCCGTTGCTCCTCTCTCCAATTTCATGACGTTCTTCCCCTTCCACCACGTACGGATTCCCCATTCGCCTCCTTTCACATTGTCTGTAATCAAGAGTCTCATCTTGCTCTCATGGATCCCGAAGTGTGATCAGATGGCCTCTTGATACGATACTACCGTCTCTCCGATGCTGAGTGCAAATCTTTTGGCCTTCGTCCCCGTCGTCGTGATGCTGCTTGTCGTGATTGACTACCTGCACCTCCTAGCTTGGATCTCACTCCTAATCCCAACTCTGGTTTCTCTTTTTTGCTCGCCAATGCTCGCAGGCTTGTCTCATTAAACCGTCGTCTCAGTTTT
>CABFPE010000023.1:217860-235982 GCA_900660155.1 Hofstenia miamia
ATTCTGAAGGATCTAATCAAGAGTGGAATAATTCAGGGAAGCAATAGTCCCTACACTGCCCCAACCATGTTTATTCAGCAAGGAGAAAAGTATAGACTATGTATTAACTTTAGAAAATTGAACAATGTCGTGATCAAAGATGCTTATCCATTGCCTAGAATCAAGGATCTTTTATACGACGCCAGTAAATATAAGTTTTTTTCCTGCCTCAATCTATGTAAAGCCTATTGGCAAGTACCAATGCGTCCGTCCGACATTCCAAAAACTGCATTCATTACACCCTACGGCCTGTATGAATGGAAATATATGGCCTTCGGGTTGTGTAATGCCCCAGCAACTTTTCAGCACTATGACACCAAAATATTGACCAACAAGTCCAACATTCTTGAACCTGGGATTTTGGCGTATATTGATGATATTCTTGTAGCAAGCAACACTTTTGATGAACCTCTTGAGAAATTAAATCAGACCTTGGAATTGTTGCAGAAAGCCGGACTTAAAGTGAACAGTAATAAATGTTCTTTGGCGCAGATTAAAGTCACATTTTTGGGCAGAGTAATTGAACATGGAAAGATCTCAATAAAAACCAACATGAAGCAGTTTTTAGAAAAAATTGAGACACCCAGAAGTAGAAAAGATGTGCAGAGGTGAATGGGATTCTTAAATTACTACGGAATGTTTGTCCTAGATTTGGCGAGAAAACAAAATCCATCTCTCAATTGCTTAAAAAATCTCACGAATTCAAATGGACATGGACTGAGCAGGAAGCATTAGAAAGAATCAAAACCAAGCTTAAAAAGATACCATCATTAAATACCCCGGATTATACAAAGGATTTCATCGTAGATTGTGATGCAAGTGCTGTCGCCATTAGTGGCGTGTTGAGCCAAGAGATACATGGAGTTGAAAGCCCAGTTCAATATTTTAGTAGAAAATTACGAGCTGCTGAAAAAAATTACAGTGTGACCAAATGTGAGATGTTAGCATTAGTGGAGTCACTCAAGAAGTTCTGATATTTTATATTAGGTCGTAAATTCATTGTGCACACAGACAACAGCGCACTAGCTTGGCTTAAAAAATTCTCAGGAGATAAGTCAAATATAGTAGCCAGATGGATAGAATATCTTAATGATTTTTATTTTTTGATAAAACATCGTCCTGGATGTTTACATCTGAACACTGACTATTGGACAGCATTGCCAAGCTATGAAAGAGATCTAAAAAAGCCAGCTGGAGAGAAGATCCCTTTCGGATTTATACCACACACAGAATATGAGTTAATTCCCAAAATAAATGCTGACCAAAATGGTAAAGAAATTTTGCCAATCTTAATCTGAGAAGAGATATCTGAAGAAGAAATCATTAAACATCAACAAAATGATGTAATACTTGCTAATATTATGAAAAGGATGAAGGACCCCTTCTTTCCCCTTTCACCAACTGTGATTAGATATTACAATCAATATAACTGGACAATGACAGAGAAAGGACTACTATACACAAAAAGTTGGATTAATCGCCTTGCTATTCCTGAATATTTTAAAAGGCATCTCATGAGAAGAGTTCATGAAAGGAAACATTTAGGGATTATACAAACCGAAAAGACATTTAACTCTTGGTATGTTACCATTGGGATTAGATTAACAGTTCAGGATGTAATAGATAAATTTGGGAAGTGTCTGTTGAATAACCCCTCTCATTTCCCAGAATAACAGGCGGAATTAGAGTGTTGTGCTGCCACTAGTCCCAATGAACTGGTGCATATGGACCTAGAACAATTATCTTGTGACAGTGATGGATTTCAGTATCTTCTAGTGATAGTAGATCATTTTACTAAATACACTAGAATAATTCCAATGGATAGTACACACACTGAAAAGGTAGCTGATAAGATAGTGAAGGAATGGATTTTAAAATATGGCCCTATGTCTCAGCTTGTCTTGGATCATGGTCCACAGTTCAAAAGTAATTTGATGAAAACCCTTATGTCTGAATTAGAAATAATACATGATTTTACTACCACATAACACGCTCAAGCCAATGGTTTAGTGGAATGGCTAAACAGAACTCTAATAAAATTAATCAGGGTGGCTTTATCACGAGCAGCAGGGAAAGATTGGCGGCAGGTAATAGAATGTATCAAATTCTTCTATAATACCTCAGTTCATTCTACAACTGGGGTCAGTCCATTTAAAGCTATGTTTGGTTGTGAAGCCTTAACCTCTTTATCAATGATGTATCCTAACTACTCAGAAATTACCTTAGAAAAATATGTAAATCAGTTATTATGTGATATGCAGCAGATTCACTTAACCATTTGTCACAACACTAGTCAATCTTGTATTAGACAAAAGAGAACGTTTAATAAAAAATTATATGGCAAATCACATCAACAAGGAGATAAAGTATTTGCGTATCTACCTCATGTAACAACCAATCACAATCAAGTACGGAAATTAGCCAATAATTGGCAAGGACCATTTACTGTGGAGAAAGTGCTTGACCACAACACATATACACTTAATAATGGTAAAACCGTACATTTTCAGAGACTGAAATGAGCAATTAAAGACATTGAGAATGTCATCATTGATGACAATAATGAATTTACATTAATTGATAATGGTATTGATGAATTTGCAACTTATGATAATTTAACCAAATTTGCTGAGGAAGATTTTTATGATACTGATTTTGAACCTGATCTTGTAGATAATTGTGGCTCACGAGTGTTGCCTTCAAGGCGAGCCTGAGACAATCAAACTTATGATCCCAACATTTGGGACCTTAACCTTATAGATATGTTTAGGAATGATACCAATAGGGAAGAAAAAACGCGAGTCACCAGCTCCTCCGCCCTGTTGACGAGTGAGAAGGAAAATGGAGGTTAGTGGACATGATGGCACATCCTCATCTAGGTGTGGGAGACATGGATCTTTGCTTGATGAGGCACGCGAAAACAAATGAGGATGACATGAAGGTGCTGAGCAGAGTCCTATCCCATGTGGGCAACATGTAGCTCCACGATTAGGAGAGCAGACAGCATTGACACCGTCCTCATCTTGCTACTATGTGGGGGGACATGTACTTCCACGTGCGTGAGCAGAGCTGGCAACAAAAACCTCACAAACTTTAAAAACACAAAATATATGTAACCCATTTAGTGCATTACAGAATGTAAATACCTCCCCAAAGAGTGATTCGATAGCCCCCTCGACCTCTGATAGTTCCTCTACCATTACTTCCACAGTCAGATCTAGGAAGACAGAAGAATGAAAGAAAAAGATGTCGAAAGTTGGTGAAGAAACACTGCACCCCTATTTCATAGCTACGTGTAGAGCAGTACATTACATTCAGGATAACATTTTGGAAGAGACACAGAACCAATTACGATGGACTTACAATACTAGACAGTTAAGTTGTTCTATTGATATAATACCTTTTATAATTGATGCAGAGAGATGTCCAAAAATAAATTCCATAATATGTTATGATTCAAGCATGCTTGAAGGAATTAGTCGTTCATATTGGAGAAGTACAGTGCATATTTCTTTTGATGAAGACTTTTCAATTTACAATCTTTGCAAATTTCTAAATAATGGGAGCACAATTCAAAGTTTCAAATGCGTTAATATTGACTTCCCCAACCTTTTAGTAATATATTTCTTGAGAATTCATGAGATACAAGATGAACAGATAATGGAGCAGATAGAAATTGCATTCTGGATAGCAAAGGTTGAAGGAATATGACTTGTAATGGTGCTCAGGGAAGAATACGAGGACAGCATCCCCAAAGCAATAGAAAACCTTCACTACAGAATGGAGAATTTTATTATTCTTTATCGATCTACCTATAGTCAAATATCCATGCAACACACTAATATGCTATCAGTTACTAAACTATTATTTACAGACCTTATGTTATGTGAAAAAATTCCATCACATAGGTTAGCGGTGGATAAAAAGCTACTAATTGATACCATACTTCAAGCACAAACATTGGAAGTATTAAATGTAAACTCTCTACACACAGTAACAGATATGAGAGTCAGTTTCACCTTCGCTCAAAGTGTTGAAACCTTACAAGGAATCCAGGCTATATGGTCAGATATCAAAGCTACTAAAAACCCCGAGTCTGATTGGCCCAATTTACAGATAAAAAGTCCCAGTTCTCAATATCATCAATCTGTTGAACGATTATTACGAGAAATCAAGTTTTCCTATGACATGCAAGATCGGAAAAACTTTAAGTCACAGTTGTTTTCAGAAGAAAAAGTGCCTGACATTTATGCAAGAGGTGCAATATGGATCATGGCTATCTATTTAACTAGAGACCCTCATATAATTTTACCGATCAATCAGACCAGATGGAAAACAATGTCCAAAATGGCGGATCACGAGATAGCTGTCTGTCCACTTACATGGAAAGTGAAGAACTGGTTATTACACAAATGTACACCGCCATCTTCACCCTGCAAAACAAAAAGAGCTATGGACCATTACGAAAAATATTATGCCCGACTGGTGGGGGCGAGCAGTATAACAGAAAAAATGTCAATTATCCTGATTAGCGACTGTTTGGGAATTTGTCCTTCGGACATCAATATTTTTTCTGAAATGATGAAAAAGTATATGTGGGGTGTGACTGCTGAAACTAAGTTCGCAATATTTTCTTCGGATAACGCCCCACTAAGCACTAAAAGATTAATTGAACGACAACCTGGTTCTACGCAAACATTTTGGAGTTAATAAGAACAAGTGGAGTGATAGAGAAGAATGAAAATTTCTTTGATGCACACAGGATATCCTATCCAGAGTGTGGCTATGGAAAGTTTGCGGAATCTGCCAGACATGTTGAGAAAGATGGAAAACTAATTCCTATCACTATATTTGAACAGGTCATGAAGACTCCTGAACAGTTTTATAGAGAAGAGGAATTACTGGCTACTTCCTCAGTCCAATTATCTCCACACAACCGTGACCTCTTGGAGAAAGCTAATTGTAGAGAAATTTGGCAGATCACCTCATCCTACTCCTCAATGGTCAATCACTGAAAATGAGAGGATTCTCATGCTCGAACATGACTCTTCTGACTTTGATAAAGATTTACTAATTCAAAATAGAGTATTAGTGGAAAATAGTGAAAAGGATGTTCTTGGAATGATGAAGTAGTGTTTAACCAAGATGTTTACTAAGGAGGAATTGGTCATTCTACAATCCCCAGGGCGACAAGTAGCTCTGGACATAGAATGTACTACTGCCTGAATTAAGATATCTAGCAAACAGATTGAGGAGTTACCAAAACATGGATTAAGAAACCGATTTTGGGATACCATTAAGCAGGCTCAGATCAACTATCCTGTTACGATTGGGACTGCTAGTTTACAGACGAAGTCTCCATTTGCAGATTTGGAACACAATATTTGGAAGGAAAATTTATTATGTATTCCCCCTCCGTGTGTTGAGACCCCAATAATTCAACCAAAATGGCAAGTAAAGAAAAACAAGAAGAAAGTTGCAGCTCACCTTCTCGATAGATTGAACTTTGTGAGTACTAGCACTGAGGTGAATAAACTGATTAAAACTCATGAATACAGATCAGCACGTGAAAAATTACTGGCAAGTGATAACAAGGAAAGAATCTTTATTGAAGAAAAGTTGACTATTCATGACATTTTTAATAGAGGAACTGCAATCAACGAGCAATTAAGGAAGATACATGAAACTTTACGAACTACTGACCCTAGGGTATTAATTCTCTTTCAAGCTGCTGGAGATCTGATGTGGATCAATAATGTAGAAACAACCACAAGATATTATGATGTAATGAAAAGGATTGAAATAATCACTATGCTTTGAGCTGATGTTTCTGATCCAGACAAGATGACAATAAATCAGGTGCAAGAGTTCTGTTCCTTATTTATGGATCATGCAACCCACATGTGGTCACTAAGAGATGTGTTTGAACACTTTTACACAGACACCACTATTTGATCTGAGGATGCTCATGCATCCAACACGGACGCATTAATGACCTTAATGATTGCACTGAAAGGATTTCGCCTCTATGAGAGATTTCATGATACATTCACTCACCATTTAAACAATTTACGAAAGAATTGTCCCATCAGTGATAGATTGCCTGCAATACGCTATTTCAAGTTAAAAGTTGAAGTTGTTACCCAAAGAGAGGTCTTAATGCAACTCTCACATGAGCCTCAGTATGCTGAATTAAAAGATTGGGAAGGAGAATTAGCAATGGAAATGGTCATAGCCGCTCAATGATTAGTCTCAGGTCCTACTCTCCACCTACTGCCACAGAATTAATTTGAGCAAAGGGGCGTGTAGAGTCACTTGGGGAATTTTAGTGATTATTATTCATTTATTTTGTTTGATTGTATTAACGTCATTATGACGTAAGATTAATTTCGAGCTTAGGTTTACGAAAGCTAGTTAACGTGTTATGTCCCCTCGATGGTGCTAAACGTGTTGCTCAAAGTTAATTTGGAGGGAAAAATCGATGACATGAATAGCTAATGATTAACTATTGTTGTAAACAAAGACAGGTAATTATTTATCATCTTGAACATGTATAAATTGAGAAACAATGTTAGAAAAGGTTAATAGATTTTATCTAGCTTCAATTACTGTTCACTTTCTCTTCTGTTACTTTTATTAGTATTTTTTGAATATGAAAATAATTGCTTAAGTGTGGCAACAATTTGGGAGTGCTTTCTCAAAGTACAGGGCAACATGTAGCTCCTGGAGATTGGCAGATCTTACCAGCCCAAATTGTGGACCTATTAAGTTATGGATACAGTTACGCATAAGGCAATAATAAAACTTTTGTTTGATATTCACCACGTACATGCACCTATATTTTATGACACTGTGATAATACCATGCCATTGGCTAGCACGAATGTCTGGCAATTACAGACTATTATTTAGTGAGCTGAGAACTAACAATGAAAATGAGATGTTTATTTTGTCTATGAGATAGAAATTAATAAGTGAGACAAATAGGGTAGCACCATGCACTAAGTCGAGCACTACAATGTTCCTGAAGACTTCGCTTCAGCTGGAAGCCATGTGAGTTGGTCATCTTGGAGTTACCTAAAGTATTGATTACTTGGATGAAATACCAATGTTTATATAAGTTTTCTCTTTAATTGTTTTCCAAGAATCAGGGCTGTTATCGTATCTCTATGTAAAACCTTCTGAAGAGTCAAATAGTTCTCTAGTATAATTACAGCCCATGATTCTACATGGCGACCATGACAGGATGCTGACGTGATAACAAAATATTTTCCTCTGTTTGATTGGGTTCTGTTTTAGTTTTGGTGCTTGTCAGCTGGGATAGTTGTTTCCCCTGACTGCAATTGGATTTCAGTGCAAATCTACCAACTGAGGTATACTGATCCTTTTTTCTCTCCATTGGAAAGGCAATCACCATTTTTAAGTGTTCTGCTTCGTAAATGTTTATGTTTTTACTCCTTAAATTTTTGTTTTGTCTCAGTGCTTGACGTGTTGGATTTATTACCAAATGCCGCCATATCCCACATTTGGGTTTGTATCCTGTGATTTTTTATGAGCTGTGTGTTTCTTTTGTGGTTGGAAAGTGCTCCCAACTGTCAGTTAAAGTAGTTATTGTTTCTTGTTGTTTGCCTCTTAGTTAATGGATTTGAATTGTACAGTTACTTACTCTCCTACTTTTGGGACTCCTCTGGAACAGAGTGTCCCCTGTGCAAGTGTTGGCAACCAGGACGTTGCCCCTTGCACTGTTGGATCATTGTTAAATTTCTGTCCTCTGACTTCTCCTACCCAAACTGCTCAAAGGCGAGATCAAATTGCATCAACCAGTCCATATCCACATGAGGGTACCAGCAGCCCCAATATCCATCAACAGCTACGCCAAGTCTTGAATACGCAGAATGCTCCCCTGATTCCATTCCGTCCATATAATCATGTTGATAATGTGATGAACTCCTTGCCACACTTCGATACTCAACAAATGGAGATTGAGCACCTGAAAGATGCATTATCACAGCAGGTAGCTATGAGGATGGACAGTGAGCGTCAAGTTGAGTCTCTCCAAGCTGAGCTCAACACTCAACATGTCGTGTACCAGAAAATGGAAATGTGAATGCTAGAATCCACTGTTGCATTGGAACTACAAATTCATGAACTAAAAACCAATATGGCCAAGTTGGAAGAAGCCCACCTCTTAAAAAACCCTGGTGACGACTTTGTTACCCATGCTACATTAAATGAAGCTTTAGGGGATTGGGCTGAGAAAATCACTGATCAATTTGCACAGATGATTTGAGTTGGAGGAGGTGAAAATTGAAACCCTGCTTTCTTAAGTGTGCCTATACCTTCTCAGTGTGATGAAAGTAAGATGCTAATTCCCCCAACTTCAGTGTCATCTTGTATCACTTCATTGGTGTCTAATCCTACATTTACCCAAGCATCCATTGCTACAGTTGCTACCCCTCGAACAGATTACACTCCGTCAGTCCATGCGCAGCCATTTTGCAGCACTTCTGTGGTAACAACAGCTAAAGAACATATCAGTGATATTACTAGTCCAGTAAATGATGACACCTCAGATAGGCAACCCTGATTTCGTCGTTCGATTCTTCTTCCTGATACACCTGGACAAGTACTGGTGCACAGTAAACATTCAGTATTGCCTAAGTTCACTGGAAAAATCGATGCAGTTTCACAATCCTTTGAAGAGTGGTTCTTCTTGTTTGAACTTCACATGAAACATTATAAAACTTCTCAAGAAGACGCCATATCACAGTTTCCACTATATTTAAGTGGCTTAGCATACAATCAATACATGATGTTAGATCAGAATATCAAGACTGATTATCAACTGTTAGTTGGGTTTTTTGAGGATCACTATCAAGCCCCTCATATAAAACACCAATACAAGACTTTACTTTGTGATATGTCTTTTAAGAGAGGAGATGATATTTGTAATTACATCATGCAAGTTGAAAGACTTTTTCGATTAAGTAGTTTGCCTCCTGAATACTCTTGGCATGACCTCTTCTCTTATATTTGCAGAGGTTTTCCCTCTTCTATTTGTAGTCGCCTGGAAATGAAATGCAATCCAGAGGAAAGTTTGCACGAGATTATAAGAAAGGCAATTAGTGTTGTTTACATGATTTATAACTCTAGTAGAATTGATAAAGATCTTCATGAATTATCTGGGACAAATGTAAGATATGAACCCAAGAAAACAATGTTGAAGAAAGATTTTGACATGGCTTCAGTGAGGTGTTTCTGCTGTGGCGAGAAAGGACATCTAAAATCTAATTGTAAGGCAAAGATCCAAATTGTTGCTGAAGGCAAGGGCTTCTTGGTTGATGACCATGTTGAAGCTGCATCTTCCACCAACACATTGTTAGTCGATGTGACAGAGAACAAATCACCCCATTTAAATTAAATGGAGTGCTGACTCCTTTAAACCATGCATGGGATGTATTGGTTATCACTAATCTGATAATGAAAAACCTAATTCCTGTGGAAATGAATGGACGAATTATTAATGCTACAATTGACACCAGTGCTGCTGCTTCAATCATCAGTGATGAATGTTGTAAAGACATTTGTTTTACCCATGATTCAGTAAATCCCTCCACCAATATTAAACTCATTGATGCGTCAGGAAATATAATTTCATTGAAAGGAAAGTTATGAAATGCCGCGTTAAAGATTTGTGCTGAACAATTCAAAGTAGACCTCATTGTCATTGATACTGAAAATCACCAACTCCCCTACGATTTGATTTTGGGGAATGACTTTCTAGAGAGAAACTCATGTGTAATTGATTATAAAAATAATATGATATCTATAAAGGATCAAGATGCCACGCAGTTAGCTACAATCCCCGAGTGGGAAGTGGTGTTCAATTTAAATGAGCCTGTCTACTTAGAAGCTAAGCACTGGACCCGAGTAGCTGTGGTTTCGAATTCAGAGATGAATGGAGACGTGATGATAGCAGACCAAAGAGATTTATGTAAAGTAAGTTCAGGAAAAACCTATGTCACCATTCTTAATGGATCAAAACATCCAGTGTGATTTAATGAATTGGATCTACAGATAATAGGAGTACCAGTTCAGGTCAAGAGTGTAGAGACCTCCTGCTTGTCTATATGTACCGCCATTCATGATCTAGAAGAGTTGTCTAGTGTTCAGATCCCTACTGTAAATAATGAAACCCACTCACATCTAGATGATATAGAGAAGAGATCACTCATTTCGATACTTCAGAGTAAGAGTGAAGTTTTTAATTATGGTACGATAAGTGTGGGGCAAGCAATTGGAGAAGAACATGTGATTGAGGTAAAGCAGGATAAGCCGATTTGATTACCTGTCCGCAGGGTTCCAGAAAACCTCAAATCAGAATATGAGAAAATTCTGAAGGATCTAATTGAGAGTGGAATAATTCAGGGAAGCAATAGTCCCTATGCTGCCCCAACCGTGTTTATTTGGCAAGGGAAAAAGTATAGACTATGTATCGACTTTAGAAAATTGAATGACATCATGATCAAAGATGCTTATCCATTGCCTTGAATTGAGGATCTTTTATATGATGCCAGTAGATATAAATTTTTTTCCTGCCTCAATTTATGTAAAGCCTATTGGCAAGTACAGATGCGTCCATCCAACATTCCAAAAACCGCATTCATTACACCCTACGGCCTGTATGAATGGAAATATATGGCCTTCGGGTTGTGCAATGCCCCAGCAACTTTTCAGTGCTATGTCACCAAAATATTGACCAACAAGTCCAACATTCTCAAACCTGGGATTTCAGCATATATTGACGATATTCTTGTAGCAGCAATACTTTTGATGAACATCTTGAGAAACTAAATCAGACCTTGGAATTGTTGCAGAAAGCCAGACTTAAAATGAATTGTAATAAATGTTCTTTGGTGCAGATTAAAGTCACGTTCTTGGGCAAAGTAATAGAACACGGAAAGATCTCAATAAAAACCAATGTGAAGCAGTTTTTAGAAAAAATTGAGACACCCAGAAGCAGAAAAGATGTGCAGAGACTAATGGGATTCTTAAATTACTACGGAATGTTTGTCCCAGATTTGGCTGAGAAAACAAAATCCATCTCTCAACTACTTAAAAAATCTCACGAATTCAAATGGACATGGACTGAGCAGGAAGCATTGGAAGGAATCAAAACCAAGCTTAAAAAGATACTGTTGTTAAATACCCCGGATTATACAAAGGATTTCATCATAGACTGTGATGCAAGTGCTGTCACCATTAGTGGCGTGTTGAGCCAAGAGATAAATGGAGTTGAAAGCCTGGTTCAATATTTTAGTAGAAAATTACGAGCTGCTGAGAAAAATTACGGTGCAACCAAATGCGAGATGTTAGCATTAGTGGAGTCGCTCAAGAAATTTCGATATTTTATATTAGGTCATAAGTTCATTGTGCACACTGACAACAGCACACTAGCTTGGCTTAAAAAATTCTCAGGAGATAAGTCCAATATAGTAGCCAGATGGATAGAATATTTTAATGATTTTTCTTTTTCGATAAAACATCGCCCTGGACATTTACATCTGAATGCTGACTATTGGACAGCATTGCCAAGCTATGAAAGGGATCTAAAGAAGCCAGCTGGGGAGAAGATCCCATTCGGATTTATGCCACACACTGAATATGAGTTGATTCCCAAAATAAATGCTGACCAAAATGGTAAAGAAATTTTGCCAATCTTAATCTGAGAAGAGATATCTGAAGAAGAAATCATTAAACATCAACAAAATGATCTGATACTCTCTAATATTATGAAAAGGATAAAGGACCCCTTCTTTCCCTTTTACTGACTGCGATTAGGTATTACAATTGATATAACTGGACAATGACAGAGAAAGGACTACTATATGCAAAAAGTCGGAATAATCGCCTTGCTATTCCTGAATATTTTAAAAGGGATCTCATGAGAAGGGTTCATGAAAGGGGACATTTAGGAATTATACAAACCGAAAAGAAGTTTAACTCTCAGTATGTTACCATTGGGATTAGATCTACAGTTCAGGATGTAATAGATAAATGTGGGAAGTGTCTGTTGAATAACTCCTCTCATTTCCCAGAACAAAGGCTGAATTAGAGTGTCGTGCTGCCACTAGTCCCAATGAAATTGTGCATATGGACCTAGAGCAATTATCTCGTGACAGTGATGGATTTCAGTATCTTCTAGTGATAGTAGATCATTTTACTAAATATGCTAGAATAATTCCAATGTATATGTGTTACAATTACTCACCTTCTCTTGAGATTTTTTCTAACAAGTTTATTAAGTTCATTAGCTAAGGTTTCCTGTGGCAGAAGAGCCAACTTTTTTTTGCACCAATAATAATTGAAACTAGTAACTCATAAAATCTTTCATGCAAATTATTCAACATTTTTTTATCACAGTTGGCTTTACTTGGAGAGCCAAGTCCTCCCTTTTGAGCTTTGTTACAACATATATCATGCTCTCTAGAAACTACATCAATTTGATTATATGCTTTTACATTATTTTTCAATTGTTTCTCTAAGGGATTATATGGTTCAGTATATTATGATTTGGAAGTGTGAAACCTCTTTTTGATTTTGGAAAGTAGCCAATTGTTTTATGAATGTCACTAGGGAGCAAAAGTCATCCATATGAAACATTGTCTCTGTTTGTACCAAATTTACTTCTTACAAATTGGGTCTTTTTATTTTTTGCAATTGCTACAAATTAATTTCTTCCATTTTTTGTAGGAGAAGTTGTCCTGAACCTGGAATATAACCTATTAGTTTCTTTTCTTTAACACAATAAGTTAAATTCACTATCATCTATAAATGCAAAAAAGAAAAAAAGATTTTCTTAGAGAGAAGTAAAAAATTTTTCACTCATTCTTAAGGGAAAGGAAATTTCCAATGCAAAAAAGATTTTCTTTTTTCTTCATATATAATGAAGATTATTAATTATGATACTCCTAAAGTTAAAAATGACAAATCTGTAGATTTATTTTCAGAAGACTTTAGAATGCTTATATGTGGAAAGTCAGGATGGGGAAAAACTAATTTATTGATGAATATGATTTTGAGACCTCTTGTATATTGTGATAAATTATATATTTATTGTAACATCCTCTACCAGGCTTTGTCATCTGGTTTCTGTCTTATGCTGTTATAATTTGAATGATACATTAGAGGGTAGGGATGGACTATCCTTATACTGTGTCACTTCTACATTAGTAATGTAGCATAATCCAAAGATTAATGCTCCAAAAAAGAAGAAGAAAGAGATTAGTCAGTCAAAGAAGATTGAGATTGAATTATGATTAAATTAATTATAAATCAAAATTAGCATCATTAATTTTGTAAATGCAACTAAGAGATAACATTACCAAATAGTACTTGGTGATAACAATTTGGCAAAATGAAGAGAGCAATATTGCTTCCACTATTTTTAGCCATTTTGGCAGACAATAATTTGAAATTCAAATCAAAGGTACTTTTTGAATTGAAACTATATATAGAGCAAAATCATTTTAGAAGCTGTTGAAGTAAATTCTTTGAAAATCTTATCTTTAGATTTATTTTTATTTGCTTATTACTACACAATGTCAAGCAAAATGATAAATGCTTAGTAGTGGTGAGGACAAATATCAGGAGTGATTTGAGTGTCCTTGATCCAAACCATGAACCTGCATTTAGGTTAGGGATATGATTAGGAGTTTTTCTCCATTTAGCTGACTATTGATTCTCTCAACAACATCTAAGCAATAACAAACTTCAGAGATAAGGCTAGTTAGCCAATCTTAGATATTATATCTTATGTTAAATAGACTATGTAGAAGACCTATAAATAGACTGATACCAATACTGAGCATGTATTACTAACTAAATGTAGGTTAGGAAGCTGCATGTAATTATCTAATTAATTATTTATTTTATTTAAAGCCAGTAATTTTCAGTAATGGCTAAAAAGATATTTATTAAGCAGCTAGTGACATTGCCAGGTTGCAAGTACAAATTAACAATTATAACATGAGTTTAATTCAGTTACATCCAGCCTTGAGGGTTGCACTGAGTTAGGATAGGGAACACATAAGCTACTTCATTGAGCTGAGACCAGGAGACAATCCATTAGCAGTGAAGATGACTAAGTGTTGGAAGATTTGGAGATCTGAGTCAGCCAGAAGCCTTATAGAAATTCAGTCATCAAGGAAACTGCAGCAATCAATTCAAACTTAAATATTGTTTGACTACATTTGAAGTAAATAAAGTTAACTACAATTGTTAATAGAATGACACAGTTGATATAAGTACATCCCTACCCATAATTAACAAAGAATTATATTCAAAAGGAATTAATTGATTTACATTAGAGCTTGGTAGAGGATGCTACATGGTGACCATGACAGGTTAAAGAGCAATGCAGAAGAATTAACAACAAGTTGATATCCTGACTCACTCCTTAAAGTCAACAATGTAAGAAATGCAACCACAATATCTCTGAGAGAACTGATAATGTAAAACATGCAAGGGAAACACCAACTACCAATAAAGCAAGCAGTCAGCTATTACCATCTGTGGAGAAACCTAACCTGAAGCAGATTCTGAAACAAAGAATTGTACTGAGATGCAAGCCAATACTAATCATAATTAAGATGAATATGAGAGCAAAGAAAGCAAGCACCAAAAAAGGCACAAGCAGAAAAACCACTACCCCAAGAAGATCACATTCAGAAATGGATGCATCCCCTACAGAATTAGACACACTACACATTTCCCCAGAGACAAGTTCTACAGAAATTTTAAATATCCTCATACAAAACAATGAAATGGAATCAATATTGAGAAGCAAAGATACAACTGTTAATGAAAAAATTTTTTTTAGAATTGGAACAACCTTGTGAAAACACATTGAGTGAGCTTAAGATAGAAATCAATAGTAGCTTAGTAAAAATTTCCAGAATGGCAAGTAGTTGTATTCAAGTCCATTTCATCACACAAATTTGATTCTGATTGGTCGAGAGAGGACCTTTGACCCTGTCATGGATATGTTGTAATTGTATAATTGGGCCATCTGTGTATCTTTGACGTAATTGGAACATATTCTCTTTTGTTATAATATTTGTTGGCAAACACATTTGTTTGTAGTCTATTGTTTAAATGTAACCAATTTTTTTATTCATATTACATAAATAATTGAACATGTATATTGGGCGGGGTTTATTTTTGACATCATTGGAATATTTTTTGCTGGCATTGTTTGTAGTCTATTGTTTAAATGTAACCAATTTTTTTATACATATTACATAAATAATTGTCAAAGATTATTGAAATTCTATATGCAAGAAATTCTAATTTTTGGAATTATATTAAATTTCTTCAGTAAAAGTCATAATTAATAAGTATTTTCAAACAAAAATATTTTGTTCTATTTTACATGCTTCCTTCTTGTTAATGTATGTGACTTGCTTATTTATGTGGCTAATTTAGTTTACATACTTGTTTTTTTTATTTTTTTTTTTTTACATACTTATTTCTCATACTTGTTATATTTAGTAAAATTTAATAATAGTAAAATTAAATTACAAATGTTTGAATCAGAGAGATAGTAATACTTGTTAAATGTGTAATGGCTTATTTTGGTAATAAAGCAAAATAATTTTTTGGAACTAGTTTAAGCAAAAACTTGAAATTTCTAATATTTCATAAATGTACATGGTAAAAGCCACATACATGTTTAAGACAAGACAAAAATGTAATTTATTCTACACTTTGCTTATAATGATAATATATATCATACTATTGAATTTGTCTATTGTGTTAGTTTATCATCATTGTTTTTGAGGGAATTCTGTAGAAAATCAATGCAATGTGTATTTGTACATTATGAAATTCACAAGGTCGTATCTAAATTAATGGTTAATAAACAAGTTGTTATTAAAAAACAAGATGCCATTCACAATAAAAAACACATGAATATTAAAAGTTTGAAAAAAATCAATTAAAAATGTTTATTAACAAACAAACAATGTTTCAATTTATGATAAAGTATATAATTAATTTAACTTTGGACAGTAAATTTGCAGCAATTCATTAAAATAAAATTATGTTTAAAAAAATATCTGTAAAACTAACTAGAGATAATATTGTAAAAAAGCATTAAGAATCAAAAACAATATCAGAGATATAATTATAAAAATAACTTTTTAAAAAGTTTGAAATCTTTATGGGTAGTTCTTTCATAAATGTGAAATTCCATTATGCCAGCTGTGTATATTCATACATGTAGAAAGTTACATGCTTCATAGACAATGTCAACATAGTTGACAACATTTGTTCAACAGTTGTTCAACTTTCAAAATTTATCCAATCATAAACACAGTACAAGCATGTAAAATTCCATTATGCTGCTATACATAATTTTTATCTATTGTTCAAATGTGTCCATTACATTTTAAAATTTTATTGGTGTCTTTTATATTAAGAATTAAATAAATACCCAATGTATGATTTCCATGTTTTTGACTTACATTTCTTTTCTGATGTTTATTAATGTTTGTAACTTACATTTCTTTTCCAATGCTTTTTTTTATTTTTGTGACTTACATTTCTTTATTTATATTTCTAAGATTAAAGTAAATTAAACATGGATAGTTGTAAAATGATATTACACTTGCCCGCTAAGATCTTTTCCACACTTTTATGTGAAATCTAGTTGATGATAGGATCAAAATGAATTTAGTTATTTTTGATTGGTTTATATGCTAAAAGTTTGTAATAACTAACACATACTTTAAACACATGTTTCAATTTAAAATTCAGCAGTGACTCCAAAAGCTGCTAAAAAAACTCATACTAAAGAAAAATCTACAAGAATGGACAGACCAAACAAGATGATCTCTCACAACCAAAAACATTTGTTTTAAAACCTACATTACCAAAGACCATGTATTCCCTAAAGACTGTTGGTAAACTAGTTCAACCAGAGGTGGTCAACAGTCTCAACAAAATTTCCAAAGAACATCAAATGAAACATGTCCCTGTTAGAGAATTAAAAATCAGTGAGTGGCAAAAAATACACAATGCAAGTAGTATTAAGAGAGTTCCGTTTCATCCGACTTTTTTCTGATTGGTCGAGAGGGGGGTTCCCTTTCATCCCACTTTTTTCTGATTGGTCGAGAGGGGTGGCCTTTGACCTGAGACGTGGTGGATATTGGCGGGGGGTGTTTTACTGACGTCATGGATGTAATTTTACTAGTTTTTGTGTTATTTATGTGGCCTAATTTAGTTTGCATTTTTTTAGTTTCTTTTACTGACGTCATGCATGTACTTTTACTAGTTTTTGTGTTATTTATGTGGCCTAATTTAGTTTGCATTTTTTTACTTTTTTAGTTTTACTTTTTAGTTTATATGTATTAATTTTCCACATATACATANGAATAAACTGATTAAAACTGATGAATACAGATCAGCACGTGAAAAATTACTGGCAAGTGATAACAAGGAAAGAATCTTTATTGATGGAAAGTTGACTATTCGTGACATTTTTAATAGAGGAACTGCAATCAACAAGCAATTAAGGAAGATACATGAAACTTTACGAACTACTGACCCTAGGGTATTAATTCTCTTTCAAGCTGCTGGAGATCTGATGTGGATCAACAACGTAGAAATGACCACAAGATATTATGATGTAACGAAAAGGATTGAAATAATCACTATGCTTTGAGCTGATGTTTCCAATCCAGATGATATGACACTAAATCAGGTGCAAGAGTTCTGTTCCTTATTTATGGATCATGCAACCCACATGGGGTCCCTCAGAGATGTGTTTGAACACTTTTACCCAGACACCACTATTCAATCTGAGGATGCTCATACATCTGACACGGACGCATTAATGACCTTAATGATTGCACTGAAAGGATTTCGCCTATATGAGAGATTTCATGATACATTCACTCGCCGTTTAAACAATTTACGAAAGAATTGTCCCATCAGTGATATATTGCCTACAATACGCTATTTCAAGTTAAAAGATGAAGTTGTTACCCAAAGAGACATTTTAATGCAACTCTCACGTGAGCC
>CABFPE010000023.1:237520-248626 GCA_900660155.1 Hofstenia miamia
TATAGACCAATGCATTTTGTAAATAGAAATAGTTTGAACTGTATTCTCTTATTGTTGACTAGAATCACACCCCAGTGATTCTACATGGCGACCGTGACAGGACCCTGATGTGATGCAGAACATTCTAATGCCTCTCCGCAATATGAACCCAATCAATAGGAGTCAGCCAAGCCTACGCCTTAGTTTTTGCATGTTTGAGCGAGGAGCTTGTAATGATGCTGCAAAGAAGATGGTTTTTAATCTGTTGTTCTCAGTCATCGCCAGCCACAACTGGTGATGGCCATGGTTTCGAAGGCTAAATCCGATGCCTCTCCACAAGATTAATGCAATCGATAGGAGTCAGACAAGCCTACGCCTTAGTTTTGCATGTTTGAGTGAAGAGCTGTCGAATGGATCCTTTTGGTCTTCTTCCATTGGGCACACAACAAAAGTTGCCGAGTCTGGCTTGGGGCGGAGTGTAGCATCGCTGGTAGTTGTTACTATTTATTGGCCAGACCTCGCGCTTTTCTTGTTAGTGACTGGTAGTTGTAATATTTGTAAATATTGTAAATAACCTTGTATATAAAGACCAAAGCATTTTGTAAATAGAAGTAGTTTGAACTGTATTCTCTTTGTGTTCACTAGAATCACACCCCAGTGATTCTACAATAGTGGTTCTTGAACACTTACTCATTACATATGAATATCCATGCTTGACACTTTCTGTGAATTTTCCATTTTCACAATAATGGTTGACATTCAACAGGAGTTCATTGTGTTAGAGAATGGATTAGCATATTACCAGGTATAATGATCAAATGTACACACTCATTTCATAGTAATTATTAAATTCTGTATCTTCTTATGTGATGATTTGAATATATCCTACCTACTTTTGTAATATAAATAACCATGCTAAGCTAATATTTGCACTATCTGTTATGCATGTACATATAGTAGAATTATAGAAATGATCAAGTGTTATAACAAATGCAGTTTAAAGGAATTGACATTTCTAAGAGATGTTAGCATTAATTGAAAGCATATATAAATTCCCCCTCTTCTAAGTGGAAAAGATGATTGAAAAACTAGTCATTACTATGAAAATATATCTGTAGGCATTTTTTCTAGTAGATTTTAATGCATTGGACAAGATATTTGCAAATTTCTATATTTTGTCATTTGTATAATTTTCATGAACAAAGAGATTTTCAGATTCCAAAGTATAAAAACAACTTATCCCAGTGAAGAGAAGACCAACTACAACTGCTACACCCCCTGTGAAAACTGACTATTCACATTAAAACCATTTCATTCTAGCTAAGAATATTGAAATTTCCACATTTTCATCAAGAAATGGGCTTTGATGAACTCATGTTTATATTTCTAAAATGAATGACATTTCTTTGTGTTTTTAGAATATTTTTCAAAATATTACATTTGTCAATGTTTTTACTTGAGTTGTTGGTTCAATCCCAACCTACCTGACATATTCCCTATTGTGGCATAATGACATTTCTACATGCTTGGAACTTTCATTATTTCATTAAATTACAATTTCAATTTTACTATTACAAATTATTTCCAATTGTAATTTGGATGAATTTCTGCTAATTTTGAAATGCATTAAAATTGAAGCAGAAACCAATTTTGTACCTGCCATGTATTTGACTATATTTGACTATATTTTTACAGTGTGCTTTTGTTTACCAGTTAATTTTGTATATATATATATATATCTGATTTTTGTAAAATTTTATTTCTTCTTTAATTTAATCTCAGTAAAGTCATTTTACTTTAATTTTCTCTTGTTTTTACTTATATTAAATTAAGTTTTTCTAATTTTGAACTGCATAGTTAAGGGGCACCCAGACAGAGGATGAGTTGTTTGGCATATCCTTTAACTTAGGTTAGGTATATGGCTAGGGTGTTCATAATGCTTATCATTCATTGTTAAAATTGTCATTAATGCTTTCACCTAAATTGCAAAAGGTGAGGAACACACTGAGCATAGGTTATTTTTACTTAGCACTTATATTTACCACTTGCACCCAAAAGTTAGGGCTTCTTTACTCTTAATCTAATTAGGGTCTTATGCAGATCTTCTAAAAGGTTATCTGTATTAGGTCAGCTGAGTGTGGCCACTCTTCTCTAACACAATCTCCTGCTTACTTTTAACATTTATTAGAAAAGCAGGAAAGTTAGTTAATTATTTGTAGCATCAGCCAATCCACACATCAGCCTGAAATTCTCAATAAGATAGAATAATAGGAATGCATGCTGATTTCTCACTGATGCCACACTATTATTTTATATTACTTAGTAAAACTGTTTTGTATTTTTTTGGGTTTTAGCTAAAAAATTGTTAATTTATGTAAAATCATAAATCCAATAAAAATTATGTACTTACACTTTCTAAAATAAAATTACTTGCTAAATTTCAATACAGTACTTGGCTTCAGAAATACTTTAAAGGTTGATTCTGACATCATAGAACTTTAAGCCTAATTAGCATTTTGAACTGTGCTCCAGCTTGTTGTGCATAGCATTTGGGGAGGAAAAAACATTTGTTTTGCAAAATAATTTTTGCTGTAGAAACATACTTTGTTTGAGTTTTGTACACTTTGTGAATTGTAAGCCATTCACCAACCTCCAATTCATAAATTGAGATTTTTGTACCCAAGGTTCTGTAAAAACTGTGTTAAGTTCACTTACTACTACAGTGCATGATAACTTTTCCTCAGGCTTTAACAAACATTTCATCTCAGATGCAGGTCTTTTGCTGTCAATTCCTATTGCCTTTGGTAAATGTCCACATGCTCTGTCTTTGAACAGCCTTGTAGATTTTTGAACCTGTTTGGCATATGCAGCTTTTCTCACCATTGTTGATATCCAAAAGAGTGAATAGAGTTAAAATTGACACACATTTATTGAGAGCTTTAATGTCTAAGTCAATGAAAATAATATACTTTTGCTGATATATTGAAGCTTGAAGGAATGAAAGATGAAAGTGCATCAACCTTCTAAAGTCATTTTGAACTTGTAAAATTGTTTTGTATTGTGATTTATTCCCCAATACATGGTTCATGTATATTTTTTATCAGTTTCAAATGTAAATAATTATAAAATTATATATTTTACTGATTCTTGTATTTTTCTTGAACAATTATGCCCCCATAATTTAATATATTTTCATGCAAACCATCTAATTTTTTTAATGATACTCAGAAAAATTTTGCAACCATGCTAATTGTTAGGGCCTTTACTATACATTTGGGTAAACTTTGTGTATATGTGATTAAAATATTGATATGATAGAGACTTGATTGGATTCAGTGCAATCCCCTCATTAATAATGAAAACTATCAAAATATATTACCAGTACATATTGTTTAATAAGGATACTAGCATATACAGTGTCAGACAAATTAATTCATCACTACATAAATTTTTTGTCTTCTCTCCATTATCACAGCATGTCCCTCATTTCACTGTTATTTCTCTGCTTGCTTCTTTCAAGAAAAATTGTAACATTAAGCCACAAGGGAAGGGAATATGTGGTGCCTAGAAAAGCTTAACACATTAAGCAACACAGTACCTTCAGATCAAATCCCATAAAAAACCTAGGGCTGCTGCATCAAAATTACAAACTTCAGTAGGAGGAAAAATTTTTGTGCAGACAATTCACAAATATTTAGAAAGAACTGGGCAGCTGATTTACAGACCATCTTTTACTCTAAATCTCCCTCCTGTACAAATAAAAAAAGGAATACAGTAGTGCAGGAGAAGAAAGACTTAACTGTAGATGAATCAAAAAGAGTACTCCAATTTTTTCTATATTTTGTAGTGAGAAAATATTTAGGTAATCTGCACTGATGAGTCTGCTGCAGATATTGGCCCTGATCACTAACAATTTGTTTGCCAAAAAAATTTCAAAATTTCAACTCAGTTATATCAAGCAGTATTGCCTGCTTTTGAGGTGCCAAATGTTTTGGGCAGTAATGTGGTTTGATGGACCTGGGATGTTTGTTCCCATTAATGGTATCATGAGTGCAGGCAAACATGCTGAAGTTTTAACTGCAATGTCTTGCCTTTTTTAATTCATCCTTTCCCAACAATGATGGAATGATACAAAAGACAATGCAACATATCATTCAGCCAGAACCACAAAGACATTTATTCATGAACACCATATTGGTTTTTTAATGGCCTCCTTTCCTACCTGAACTTTCCCCAATAAAAAACTTGTGGGTAATTTAAAAGTAAAATCTTCATGCAACCATGGTAGGCTCAAAGCATGAACTTATCCATTGTGGTCAAGAAATTTGGAATGAGGATGAGTCCAAAATGAAGCACTGCTAAACTTTGATAGAATCATTGCCAAAATGAATTAAAACTGCATTCATGCTTGTGGAGAACCAATCAAATACTGAAAAGTTTGTCTCTAGAATTTTAGATTTTTTGTTTTCAAAGTAAAATACAAAAAATTAACTGTTTCCATTTATATAGAACTAAGTATTGTTGGCTAACAGCTTAAGGAAGCAAATTGATGGATTAATTTGTCTGCATGAAGAAAACAAAAATACATGTATATCCAAAATTATATTACAAATTTGTATTAATTTTTTAACAATTACCCTTGAATTAAGGTGAGTTTTACTACTTCATGCATGTGTACAAGTTTGAATTCTTAAAGTATGGAAACTTCAGAAATAATGAAATGTTTCTAGGATGACAAATTTATCTATCCTGCACTGTAAATAAATTTTTTAATATGTACACATATACACTCTAAAATTATTCATAGATTGGTGTTCTCATTTCTATTGCAGCTACAATTTGAGTAATAAGTGGAAAATGAAATTGTACATTAAAGTTACAAAGCAGTGAAAAACAGGAAACCCATGTAAATGATTACAGCCATGCATGAGCCATAAACCAAATAAACTGAAAAAGATGTGCAAAGTGAACAAAAGATGTAACAGTCTACAAACATGTAAAAGCCAAAAAATCCGTATAAACCAAACAAAATTCAGAAGTCTACAACTATTTAAAATATTGTATAAGAAAGCATATATATGTATGAATTTTATTAATAGCATTGCATGTCTTATTTTTTAGAAAACGAAATTGCTGTTAGCATATATGTCTATATTTCATATGCCTGTAATGCTTAATTTTAATTAAATATTTCCATTTTGTATTTGAATATTAGCAAAAAAACAAACTGAATGTAAGAATTTATAAATTTCGTGTGGCTTTTTTTTAAGAATTTTAAGTGCTGTCAACCGACGACCTTATCAAAACTTTCAAAACTTAAATTCACAACAGGATAAATTTGTATCACCTATTTCATTTTCGTTCTCAGCCTGAGTCCCTTTACTATTCCATTGGGACTTGCAGTTGTGCGAATTCTCCTGTTAATTTGTGTTGCCTTTTTCATTTTCGATTCAAAACCTGCGGCCTCAATCAGTTGGGGGGGGGGGGGAGTTATCCACATTAGGAATGACAAAAATTTAACTTTATTTTCCAAAATTAAAATTTTTCATAAAAATGGGAATGATGGCCGAATATCTTTTCAAGCACTTCAGCCACAGCACTTTGGTACACATTTTCAACTTTACGTTCGAGCAGATTCCCCAATAGTTGTGTATATATCTGAGGATTTCCTATAGATTTGGAAAAATCGTTTGAGAATCTAAAAGAAACAGTTTGTTCTATATAAAGAAAATAGACAGCTTGAGTTTAAATATGAACTAATATTTAACATTTATGAAAAGTTAATATCAAATCCAGTGAGAATATGTCCGCTATGCCCTCCCTCAATTCCCCACCCCACTTCTATGTTTTCAATTTCCAGCAATCATTATGGTGTATTGTCTAAAATTGTATATAGAGGATATTTATTCTAATTTTGGGCCCTCATTTTTGATATATTTATATAATTTATTTGTTATTTTGGTATTTTGGGGCCCAAAAGACTTCAAATTCTAAACTTGATGCTTCAAATTTACTTAAAATACAACTTACTACAACTTTTAGAGACAAATATTTTTGTCAATTGGTGGCCCGTTGCGGACGCACACCTCAGTGACAGCACTATCTCTAAGAAAAGATTGCTCTGGAAACAACGTCTCTAAGACAAAAACTTCGCTCCCCTGACTTTAGAACTTGGCTAGACAATGCGCAAATGATTTCAGTATAAATGTAAAGAACTGTTAGAATAAATCAGGAATTCACTTTGGTAAACGAAGGTACCTCAGGAACAAACAAACTGATGAGGTAGAATACCTAGGAATTTAACTTAACTATAACCTAAAAATGGGATGGTCTAGGGAGATTTATGTAATTATGCTGGTGAGTTGGAGATTGACTAAAAATGCGGGAGACTTCCGCTAGACTTGGAAAACTTGCATTTATAATATTTGAAGAAATTAATATCTTCATCATGATTTCAAACCGATTATAGTACATTGAATATCTCAATATTATACCGAGCCAATACCTTTTATACCTATGTAATAATGTAATGTGTATTTACACCTCTTTTTTAAGCAAATTAGGCACAAATAATTAGAATTATTGCCACATTTTTTAAAGTGTATAAAACAAGCATACGGTGTATTCATTTAAGCATGTGAATAGATCTGAGTAAAATTAAATATCATTAAACTAAATTTAATAGAACAGTTAATAAAATGTACAACAAGGGTGGAACCGGTCGGGGACATTAGAAACCGAGCCCAAACAATGTTTTATCATTTATGGGGTTTAAGAATATCAACCTGACTGGAAAACAATGAGTGGAGATAATATAGATCCTATCCTAACTTGACAAATTTATTGTCTCCCAACTCCATCGTTTTTATTGTTTTATAGATACAAAATTTAATTCAGAAACAGATTAATGCAAATATGAACAAATCGATTAATATACATGTAAATTGAAGAATTTTTAAAATCTTTAGAAATTATTTAAGATACCTTGATCAAATCTTGCCAAGACATTGGTAAAAATCTTAAAAATGTATAACGAACTTTAAAGAATTGTAAGGATTCTTAGAAAAAGTTTAAAGACTTTGCATGATTTTTAAAAAATGTCATTTACAGAATTAAGAAAAATTCAGTACATACCGGTACATTATTACTTTGGACCATTGTGCAAACTGATCACCCACTATCAATCACATAGCAATCACAAAATTGCATTCAGTCAACCTAATGCTTAAAAACCATACTCCTTAAACATCAATTACCAACTCAAAATTGATAAGCATTAACATTAGATAATCACAAATTCAAATCTTGTAGTCATCAAACAATTCGAATTTTTTTGCAGAATATGTCCATTTGTATACTCTTCACCAATGTGCTAATAATTTTATTGTGCATAGTAAAATTTAAATTGAATATTCTTGCTTTGATAATTTTAAGAAGCGGCATAAAAAGTATGCCCAATCGAATTTTACTAGTTTTCAAACTATACTAACTCAGTGCTGAAAGGTTGCATGAATTATATAAATTCGAATATTCCAATCGGAATAAACCATTAGAAGCAATTATTTGGGTATTCGCTTTACAAACCTTAAATATAGCGCTCTTATTTATCCTGTGACATCAGAGATGCAACTAGCAACCAGCCAGCAAACACTTACCAACCTAGAGCCGGTAATTTTAGGAGCCAATCTCACACCAAAAACATAAAATGTTCATTGTTTTTTCTTATAAGCCCCGAATATTTTGTTTGGATGTGGACAAATCGTTAGAAATTAAAATGCTTAGAAAAATTTTATTATTTCAACAAGCCACAGTCTTGCAATGAAAATAATAATTAAGTTTACCCATTGAAAATCTCTCATTGTACTTAATATAAATAAAGGTCTAGTCACAGAAAAATGTAAACTAAACACTGCAAATTGTAAAAATGATTTGATCTCTGAAAATTTCCTAATATATTCATCTGCATATTTTAAAATAGAAAAAGATGTATATTAAAATAGCTAAGTTCTAAATTTATATTTTAAATCAATATCTCTCATTGTACTTAATATAAATAAAGGTCTAGTCACAGAAAAATGTAAACTAAACACTGCAAATTGTAAAAATGATTTGATCTCTGAAAATTTCCTAATATATTCATCTGCATATTTTAAAATAGAAAAAGATGTATATTAAAATAGCTAAGTTCTAAATTTATATTTTAAATCAATATTAGAAAATTGATAATAGTATACTTTATGAGCTCGGATACCTGACACAATAATCACTGCAAAGGTCAACAATATCTTTAGGATTTATGTAGTTTAGGCTTTTATGATTTGATGATGTTGAAGCTACATTAATTGAATCAGCTTACCAACACAAGTCTTTACTAAAAAATGACTATACATATGCATAAACAGGCATAGCCTAATAACGCAAAAACCAACATATGCGCCTTTGCCTCTCTGTACCGTGAATTTATCTAACGGCCCAAGTGTAGAATCATCATGGAAGCTGTTATCCAAATTCCATACTGACATTAGTACCACAGAAAATTTGTCACAAATTATGATAAATATTCAGAAATATTTGAACTGCGTAGTCCACAGAACCCGCTTTTTTATGCATTTGAAATTTTTTTTAAGTATTAAAGTTAATAATTTAGCAATTTGGTTTATTACTCTAAGAAGTCTTCAAATTATACGTTTTGCTTATCAAGTACTGTTAGAATCAATGTAATAAAATGGGTTTTATCAAACACACTTTTCAAATATAGTATTTAAATGCACAATTTTCATTAGTTCGCTAAATAAAGCATGAATAACAATACAGAACGTGCATTTCACCAATGGAATTGTCAAAATATCGATTCATTTACTAGATTCGAAGTGCACACCCCCTCATATAATTCATTGGATTTTAGCCAATGTGTCAGATTGTAGCGATTTCACTTTGTATTATTTAATTGAATTAGCAAGTTAATTATTTTAGCATTTTTCAAAATTTTTATCCAAAAAAGGAAAAGTATAGAGGCTTACGCTATGAAAACATAATTTGCAGATGTTTATATGCTTAGCAAAATCCTTCGAAGTGCTAATACTTCAAAGAGCGATATTGGCCACAGGCAATAAATATAGATGGCTCGGAACAACATTTTTTGGGGCAATTCGTAACCGGGTAACATAATTGTACACAAATCTCCTCTTTGTTTGTGATCTTAATCATAGTCCAAGGATGTGTAAATATTCATAAAAAGTTTGGATCATTCAAGTGTGTTAGATTTATCAAATAAAACTTACAAATAATAATCTTTAGAATGAAGTGCAACGAATTTGGAAATTTTCCCAATGTAACATGCAGTAATATACTATATATATATATATATATATATATATATATATATATATATATATATCAGTAAAACTTCAGAGCCAGTCCATATTTCAAACAACACTTTCAAAACATCAGTTCTTGTCATTGACTTTAAGAACCATTTCAAATTCTCCTAAATATTTTACCACAGATGCAGTTTCTAATTGATGGCATAGGGTGTCACGCAATCTGGAACCGTAGTCACTGTAATGAGCGCTGGCTTTGATTTCATTTGTTAAGAGAAAGTGATATGTATATGGAAAATATCAAGAACTCATCATTCTATCTCTGAGGAACATCCAATTGTACACAAATATATGTGGAAGAGATCAATTAACCCCAAATTCCCAAACAAAGCAAAATTCTAAGAATTATTCTATGTCATTAAATGTAATGTTATTGGCCGAGGATACCAGGTAGTCAAGGATCACATCTTAAGTCAGTCCTTAGAAAAACAACCCCTTACTCCTATCAATAGAATTGGCTCGACCATGAATGCAAAAGTCTGTACAAAACTGCTAAGCCCTCATTATCAAATTGGATATCTTAATGAAGTAATACAGGAACTAATACAATGGGTCCTAAGAAGTCATCACAATACTAACTTAAATGCCCCATTGGCATAGATTCCACTCGCAATGAAGAAGCCTTCCTTTCCTCATCAGATGAACTAGACATACCGTTCTCCTTTGAGAAGATTTGGATCGTATGACTAACTATATGTTCATGTCGAACAGCAACAACTTGTCACACAAGATACCTTATACTCAAGGTTTACCATAAGGAGAACTTGCTGTTCAGCAAGTTTATTGTAGATTTACCTCTACGCATTAATTTTAAATTCCGAATCACAATACATATTTAAGAAGATGGCCTCGTTAAATATATAATGAGAAATACAAGGGAATACAGGAATGCCCTCAACTACTGGAATAATGGTGTGAACGAATGAGCTAGAAGTAAAGAAAAAATAACGAATATATTCAAAGGAGTGTCTGTGGCCAAGACGGGGCCACGGCTTAGCCGTTAGCGGGTTGTAGCAGCGGCCAACTTCCTGCTACGGCCAAAGATTTCATTTAATCGGCCAAAATCCCGACAAAGATTCATTTCTGAACATCACGATGAACAATATTTTTCGGTGATTTTTATTTGTATTTTTGTTTTTAAAAACTTAGTCGCTTTGATCATTTTCTTTAATTGTTCGAACTATGAGCATGTTTTAATCGTTCTATTGAAAATTGCATTATTTCACTTAAAATATGCGCCGACTATGGCAAAAAAAATCACGACTAGTGGCCGTCTACAGTAAGGCATTACGGTCAACGGCCTGTTACGACCAAAGACTTACGGCCGGCTAAGGTAAATATGTATTTTTTACGGCCAGCTACGGCCAAGGAAATTGCTTTGGCAGCAGAACAAAGTCCGAAAAATGTCATTCAGGGACGTCTTTTTCTTTTGCAGCCACAAAATCGAAGTCATAAGCTCCTGCGTATATTTTGGCATCGATTATACAATCAAATGAAGTATGACCGAATTCTTTAGAAAGAAATTGCTAAAGGCTATTACCAGAATTGGTTGAGTTCGTAATTTTTGTCGTCGATATCATTATATGAAATGTAGAGTGCACATATCCATTGATTGGACTTCGACATTAAATGTTTATTCTGAATAAATTACAAAATTTTGTGCGAAAAATATTCGCAATTATTGTGCTCAAGCTGTTTACATTAGATGAATCACAAAGATATTTTAGCTTTGAGTTTATCTGTGAAA
>CABFPE010000023.1:248647-259183 GCA_900660155.1 Hofstenia miamia
ACAATCAAATGAAGTATGACCGAATTCTTTAGAAAGAAATTGCTAAAGGCTATTACCAGAATTGGTTGAGTTCGTAATTTTTGTCGTCGATATCATTATATGAAATGTAGAGTGCACATATCCATTGATTGGACTTCGACATTAAATGTTTATTCTGAATAAATTACAAAATTTTGTGCGAAAAATATTCGCAATTATTGTGCTCAAGCTGTTTACATTAGATGAATCACAAAGATATTTTAGCTTTGAGTTTATCTGTGAAAGCTAAGAGCAATTTGCAACTTAAGTAGGCTCTTGACTGTTCAATGCATTATGTGGAAAATGTCATTGTTGAAAAGGTTTACATTTAAAACCATATCTTAATATTCAAAGTTTTATATGTTCAAGATCACCTTATCTATTTTAAAAGTTTCTGCTCAAGGCAAAAACATATATCATCTAGATATCAAATGATTTGTGAAAATACTTTTCTATGATGTGGCAGAAGAATAACAAGATGAAATTGCTCCAGCATAATATGAGCTCAACCCTTGCAACAATTAATTACGGCAATTCTGAAGAATTCAGATTCCTGCCGCATGCGCAATGTGCCTCTGATTTTGCAATATAAACTAATGAAAGAAACTTTGTTGAGGGGCTTATGAAACTGTGGAGCAAGCGTGATACAAAGCATTACCGTACAGCTGTATTCCAAAGTGTAGTAAACGTCTCTATATCCTTCTTGTACATTTCCTAAAGTACAATGAAGCAACCCCAAATACGCTACCATTAATGATAAATGTGTCACATCTCGGCCTAACCCTAACCCTTCCAAGAGGAATATGATTCTTTGCAAAAGTTGAATAGAAAGTCGTTACTTTTAGACATAATTTGTTGATGATGTTGTTGAATGCAATGATTTAATGAAAGCTTATAAAGATATTTCCCAAACTGATTCTTCCGTTCGTCTGCTGCATATACTATAACATAGTAAATGACGTACGTTGTAGCTTCTAGCATCATTGTTTATCATATCATCTCATAACATAGATGTTGAAAGTATGATGTCTTCATGTAAAATAATATGCTCAGACATTTGATGATCTATCAATATTAACAAAAAATTCTTATCCTCTTAAAAGTACTAGTAAGTTAAACATTATTGGGAGTAGAATTCCTCCAAGACTAAACTATTGCTTTCAATAGCAATGATGCTGATAATTTTGCTCTCAGAAATGGTAAACAATTTTCTTTACAGGACCGTAGCATTGGGACCTTTTTGAATTCATCCCATTCCAACGTCTGTGAAAAAATGTCAGGTTGCTTTTACAATTTTCTTTGATTTATATCATAAAGATAGATTTATGCATTGAAAATGCAATATAGAGTTCATTTTTAAATGTCAAAATGGCGGAAAATTGTATCTATATCCTAATAAATACGGGACATTCCCAAAAAAAATGATTCTGGGAAAAAATTCGAATATGTGAAGGCCGAATATTATAGTATTTTGGCTTACTGTATATTTTGTTTGTCATTTTGTTGAGAAATAAATGTTGGTTCCCTTTTTGAATTACAAAACATTCAAAAATTGAAATTATACCTCATTTTTGTTTAAAGTTAATATTGCAAAACATCTGCTTGATGCACTTCATTTTTAATCTCATCAGTTAAGTTTAAATTTAGGTTTCTTAGTCATTTTAAAACGTCACCTTTACGAAAATATAACGGAAAGGTAACTGCGATTACTAGAAATACATAATTATTGAAATTATAATTTCAATATATTATATATTGAAAATATATAATATATTGAAATTCTATATATTCTGAAGATTTCGAGATTGTAACAACTGTTGTAACAATTTTCATTTTTCCTTTCACATTTAGAATACAGTATGTTATGATAGCGCAAGACTATGTGCAGACAATGAAATAATAAATCTCAATTCACAAAAAATTGTCGTATTAAGATTTATTAAGTAGATACTATATTTAATTGATTATTGTGAAATAATTCTTCTTTCCAATGCATTATAATAACATTATACTTAGCAATTGTGATATTCTTAAAATGATGAAATAACACTGTTATCTAAAATAATAGAATATATATATATATATAATAATAAATCTATTTTTTTATGGAATATACTACTACTACTACTACTAAATGTCTTCTATTCGCTATTAATATAACGATCTATAAATTTAACAAAAATAAGTTATTTATAAAAAGTTCTTATTATTCTGCAATTATTGCAGAAACAAGATAAAAACCAGGAGCAAACATTATCAGTGGTGAAATACTCCTTAACATGAAATTCCATGAATCTGATAAGTTGGTTTTTAAATGCATAAGGTTTATCGAAAATATCAACAGAAGTATTGATTATTATGTAATTGGCCATGTAGATTACTCGATCCCAAAAATTATTATGTGAACTAATCTTTTTACATTTACGTATGGTAAATAAGTTTCTTGAATTTTTTCTTGATTCTCTTGAATTAGTTAAGCACACATAATCATAGGGATTTACTAACCCTAACCCAAACCCTTAAGTCATCTATAAAAATGATAAATAACAGTGGCCCAAGGACACTGCCTTGTGGTACGCCACTTGAAATTAGTGTAGGCAATGAAATCGAGCCTGATATATTAATACATTGATAACGTTCAAAAAGATATGATTTGAATAGTTGAATAAATTCAATATCCAATCCAAATTTTGAAAGTTTTTTTTGTTGTGAGGAACAAATTGTCCAATGACTTTAATCAATAAGTGAAGTAACTTATAGAAAAACAAGTCAGGGGATTTGAACTTGCGCTCCCACCCTTCCTTCAAAGACAACAACGCTATAGGCGTGATCATGAAGAATCAGCAATACAATCCATGATCTAGTATTTCCAAATGCAATATCTGAGCTTTTGCTAAAGAGGCGTTTGTGTTAAGCTTTGTAGAAAATTGCAGTTTGATAAGATGTATTGTAAATTCAGTAAAATTTCTGCAAAAGGTAGACGCTTACATCTGCTATGATAAATTATGCTAAGCGAAGTTTATGTAATTAAATTTCAACTGGAATTTTCTGCCTTTTCCATCCACGGGGTTTTTGATCATTCCATTGATTGGCTGCAAGTACATTTCTGGCTTATAGGAATTTCAACTCAACAATATCATGTCAATGGACTTTCATGCAGTCTCCATATTTAAGCTTACAAACGTGCTTCTAGTGAAGTTCAAATAATTTTTACCTATTGAGTTTAATAAAGTCTTTTGTATATGTTGATTTTCTAATACAGAATGATGTCCCAAGACCTTCACAGTAGTTCATGGGTTATTTCATGTTACTATGTCACTTGAAAAGTGTGTTCATTACAGAGAACCAACTCAAATAACAAGCAATAATAAAGTCATTCATAATATGATAAAATTATCTAACGTTTCAATGTAACGCCCAAAATTTAAGTTGATATTTTCTTCGAAGTTGATCCATTAACATAATTCATTCCTATGAGTAGTCAGCTATTTTAGACCTATGAAAATAACTATCATTTTAGAAATATTCACTGAGTACATGTTCAGACATAATTTTTTTAATGTTACAATTCTTCACATGTAGGATACCGTTTTTTACTGACATTTTAAAAGCAAGAACTGTTATTGAATCATCCGGATTTCTATAAATATCATGCATAGTGATCAATCAATAATTACATATCTGAGCACCACACTGTCCTATACTTCTGCTATATTTATGTAAATCTAGTCATTAAGGGGCTACTACAACTCTAGATGGCATTTTTTGTTATTGCGATTACGTAGACTAGATTAATCAAAATAGATCCACAAATTCCCAAACCAAATTTGAATAGTTTAGAAATTAGTTATAAAATCAAATCTAAATTTCACCTAGCAAACCTTTTACTGAAATATATTAAATTTTTGGCTATTTATTAAGGATTAACTGCTGGAGAAATTTCTTAATGATAAGATATTATAAAAACATAGTTTAATATTATAAGGTAGTTCACTTTAAAACTTTAGCTAGAAATTAGATGCAGTGATTCTATCTTACTGAAAGTAATTTATTTCATGTTTTGATTATAAGCGGAGCTTCAAAAGATTCCATTTGTACTTGATTCTAATCTTCAACAGTTTCTATGGTATTTTTAGATGTTCCTGTAATATTTAAACCAATTACTTACAAATGATTTACATATAGGGACGAGTGGTGTACGCAGGGTGGGGGATATGGTGGAGTGTTTTCAAAATTAATTTTGATAGGTTAAATCAAAAAATTTTTGCAAAATATTTAAAAAATTTAAAACTAAAGTCGTGAAATGCATTTTTACAGTCTATTTTTTCAACGTTTTGAAAAAATTTTCCACACTCACTTGATCATGAGTAAGATGTCCCCCGTCAAAAAAATCCGGTGTACGCCCCTGAAAGGGATTTATGCATACAGCTATACACAGAATATATTAAGGACTAAGCTAGATAAACATAATTAAAATTGCCAAAGCACATGTTGCAAAACTATAAAATCAAATCAAAATCAAGTAAAAATGAGATATTTGTAGCATTTTATCTTTTGAATACCCTAATACATCTTTGTATTAACTCTATTCTTTTTGGGATTCCGGGCATTGGACAATGATATTAAGCAAGCCTTGCACACATATTTTTCATATCAGAGGTTAAAAAATAATATTAGGTGATTATAACCAATAATAAAAGTCCAGGAAATGTATCCAAGTCTATCAGAAAAACCCGACAAAGATTTAAATAATAATCAAAAGTATATTTGGGCAGCACATAAATTATAAAAATACTTTTTCTAGTATTTATGCATATTTATTTGCCGAAATTATCAATTATTATATTTTAGATTAAGCAAATAATAAGCATACATGCAAGTATGTTTATAGCATATTCTTGAACAAAGTAAATTTTATGTTGAAAAGAAATTATCAAAAATTTGACTATTTGCAGATTCAAAATTCAAATATTTTTGTGGAATATAATCTTGTTCAACATCAACATCCCTCCAAATTTACAACCATTGCAAATTGCATTAATCTTCATGGGCTAGCAATCTAATCCACTGCCACAAATATTGGGAAAATCTTATTCCTTGATATCCTGTACATATAATTCTATTAATTTGAAACTAAACCTAAACTGTCAAAAATTTTATAATTATATTTGAACATTATTCCATATTAATATTATAATGGGAATCCGTTTGGATGGAATTGGATGGGACAAGTCTGTCCCTAGCGGAATTACAATAAAATTCTGTGCACGGAATGAGTAGTATCTGTCGTGCTATAAGCCATGATAAAATTATAGTTTGGAAGAATAACCAGGACACATGGCTCGTTGTTATTTCATTACAAATCATCAGATTAATTATCATTGGTTAAGAATGATCCAATGATTGCAATAGTTGACTATAAAGCAAGACAAAAAGTCAAAGGTGTTTCACTTAATATGAATCGTACAAAGTATCAACTAGATGAAATCTTTAACATTTCTAATCTCAGTCTGGGGCTGTTTGGTATTTTGGCAAATATTTACATATTTTTAGTAATTTCTACCTCATCCAAATTACGAACAAAGCACTACGCTATAATTATGAATTTAACAATTAGCGACACTATTTCATCAGTGTTGATTCTAATTAGTGGGACGATTTATAAAGATATGACTGGTTTTGTACAAGAAACAGAGCATATTAGCTTTTTTCTTTGTACAATATTGACACAGATTGCACTTTTCACGTTACTGACGAATTCTGCATTAATAATTACGGCGCTTGGTATTGAAAGGTTCATTGCAATCTCGTTTCCTATCTATTATAAATTGCATTTTGGAAAATATGTATTTCACATGCTGATGATTTCACCATGGCTTTACTCAGGTAGTTTAAAATTTTAATATTTTTTAGAATTAGGAACGCTTAAGCCCAGCAAACACAAATCCTTCATAACGACGTCGTTTTTGTAGTGTATTGGCGTTTAATGGGCTTTTGAATTGTTTGAGTGGCGTTTATAGTGCGGATTAGTGGCCGTGCCAATATTTCATTGCAATGTTTGCACTTTGACATAAATTTTCAAAGTATTTAGATTAAGCAAGTCTTAAGTAGCATAACTTTTTGTGTCCAAAATTTCATTACATTTCATTGATAAGCTTATTTGTAAGGTAAACCATTTTTCTAAATCTAAATTAGTAAATCCTAAACATTCAAATTTTACAAGGGGAATAGAATTTAGCAATTTGTTTTGAATCTAATAAAATAGTGAAAAATAGAATCTACTCAACTAAAAAATTTGCATAACAAAAATTTTTTAATGTTTTAGACAACTTTGGTTGGGACCTAATTACAATCCAAAATATTGCGTCCAATGTCGTCAGTGCACTTGATATGAATCTACAAAGTTATTTTGTAAAATATCTTGAAATAAAAAATTATTTCAAATTCTAATATTAATTCATTGAATTAATATTTAGTCAGTCATTATCTGATTATTGCATATGCAACAGTTGTGGTTACAGAAGATAACTTCTGCTATGAAGACTATTCAAGCCCCATAATGACATACTATGGATTATTTTCCTCATTTGAGTACATGATTTTGCGGCTTTCAGTTCCACTCTTTAGCTACGTTTACATTATTTACAGGTAGCATTTTAAAAAAGTATTTAATTTAATCTGAATATTATAATCAATCTAATGTAAATAAATTTATTAGTATGAAAGGAAAATGTCATTAAAATATTAAACTTCTGCATTAGGTGACTGCTAGAAACTATTATAACTTATTATTTCATACATTGCTACATAAACTATGTTTGTAATCAAAATATTTAATTACATTTTAATCTTGGTCAGTCAGATTGAACACGAATGATTTTCGTCTTAGTGTCTTAATATTTTGTTATTACTCCAAGTTTGTTTTCTTCACAATGATTTCCCGACACCCTAAATATTCAAAATATTTTTACTAGAATTAATATTACTATCAATAATTCTTCAAAACTATGAGACTTTTTAGATTGATCAAAACCAAAGAGAACCAAATTACATCGAAGTCGATATTTTTTAATATTTTAAAACAAGTTTTTATGTTTTTTAAATATAATTCAGTCACAATGCAGTTCAATTTATGTTTCACTAAGTCTAAAAACTTCCCCTGTCACATTTAAATATGTGTAAAAATTTACGTATTGAACAAATATGTTTCTATCGTTAAATATTTTTTGGAATTTAGCTACAGACATATTATGTGTACAGTTGTATCATGTTGTTGCAGCAAATTACCATAACTATATCAGAAAATTTTATTGTACAAAAAATTTCATCCATCAATTTTAAAAATTTTCGTTGAACATATACGTATAGCCTTCAAATATCTTTCTTTGAATTTAAACTAATAAACTATAAAATATTTTTCCAGTGAATAAAAATTTTTATAAAATAATTATATTTAGGCTATCCTCTAAAAAAGTTGGCAATTCTAAGCAAAATGCATCAAAGATGGCATCGAATGCACAGAAGCGAATTACAAAAACATGCATCATTATTACAACAATATTCATTGTTACAACATTTCCCAATGAATTTCACTATTTTGTCCTAATTAATCTGTTCAACAAGCCTTTGTGGAGTTCACATGGAATTGAGCAGAAATTTCTGGGAACGGTCATGATGTCGAATGTACCAATTAACATTATTGCTTACGCAATTTCAAGCAATGAAATTCGGGAAGAGTCAGTTAACTTAATTAAAAGTTCTTTCAAATATTGCTTGTAGACTTTAAAAAATTATATGTGAGACCCCTGTTGTGCAATAATCAATTATCGATCATTTCAAAAGGTTGCTAAGTTTTATGCAGTTAAAATTTCTCAAGCACGAAATACAACTTAATAATTTTATGATATAACAATAACTGTTTTTGGTCTAATTTAAGTATAATAAGCATGATTTTCCGAAAGGATCACTGTCATTAGAAATGGCGTATGTTTTTTATGTTCTTTGTGCTCATACACTGGATCAACCACTTAAAATAGCAGTGATGATTTCTAGTATGATTGCTGCCAGACAGTAAAATATTAAAATTTCCATCTCATCGATATATTTTATTGCACAAGACCTTGTTTTAAGAGCATGCCTACACGTAATATGCTGCATGCAAAATGAGGGCTTATTCTATTTGAACATTTCTATTGCAGAAAAGTGAAGTCAAAATTTTACTCATGGAATGATAGAATGAGACTGCTTCAAATTTTTCAAATATAAACATTTTATTGTCCACAATTGTTATAACTTTATACTAAATTAGAGGTTTCAGAAACAAATTTTTTAATATTTAAAAATCACAGTGCTTTTTAAAAATAAAATATTTATTGCAATTCTGACGTAAAGTTAGCATTTTATTCTAGAAAAATATAATATGTACACATAAGATTAACTTCATTTTGAAGTTCGAATATAAAATAACGATTGAATATATAACTGTCTAACATATAGTAGCATGTGTTGTTGTATTAAATGAATATCTGATAAATTAAAAATTTCTGAATAGAAGCACTGATAAAAAAACAAAATTTTACTAAATTGAGGATGCATCATGCCTTTTTTACTCAATTTCCACTTTCGAAAATGAGATCACCACCGAATTTTAAACTTTTCTAGAACAAATTTTATAGGATTTGGATATTGGTCGACACATTTCAAGTCTAGAAAAAATTATTTTGTTAAAATAATCTAGATTTTATATATATGACGGATTTACTGAGAAAAGATGCTTATAATTAACAATAAGCTTAATAAATGATTTGCATGAATAATGCTATTAATCATAAACTATTACGTATATATAATTTTGTATAATATTGTTGTTATTCTACTGAAGAATTTGCTCAAATATATTTTTGCCCATTGTTTTCATATCATAAAATTAAAAAAAAATAGATTAAAAATATATTCATCCAAATTTGCAACTCAAATATATCCATATTGAAATATTTTAAACTTACAAAAGTACTCTTAGCAACACTGAGTCAAGGAAATTAAAAATCTTTTGCATGTCGTTTCCGTAAATTTCCATGTTATTATAATTATAAATTTTATTTTAACCTTACAATACAGTAAACTACACTACAAACTACAAAACTAAAAAAAATAAAAATAATTAATAACAGGAAAAATATCGATCAGGAACGATGGTCTTTGATGAGAATCATTTTGGTGGATTGTTTTTTTTATAATTTTGATGTAGCGTATTCAGTTCTTTTGCTAATGAATTGTTTTAGTGGATGTTTTTGAGAGTCTTCAATGTGTTGATGTAATGCTTTACTTTAATGATGTTATAAATATTATTAGAAATTACAACAAAATTCTGGTGTTGTCAACATTTCTAATTGAGATTTAGATTAAAAGAATAAATTTTTGGTATGTCTGTTCCTCAATTTTGTTCCTATTGTATATTAAAAAACGGCCACTTCGTAAGAGGATTTTTTTCTGGGTTGCAAAATCTTATAAATATTTTTTCAAAATAAAAACAGATATAAATTCATTTTATTTCGGAGATAAAATAAATGTTTTGCAAAGTCGATTCCATTTCAATCTCAACCAATATAGGTAAGTATCCAACAGACCCCGAGGTAAAGAAAAACTCCGATTATATGTGATTATCATTATTATATACATAATTCAGTCATTGTATCGAAAAACTAGGGTAAATAAGGGATTAGTCCACTATGGGGTCTTATATAACTCAGTTTAAAATTTTCACATCATTGTGTTTATCGAATAAGTAGAGCTGACAACGTTGAAAACAAGCTACTGATGTTAAAATTTATTCATTGTAGTGAGAGATTTTTCAATTCTAGTGCATATATAGTCGATCATGGAGATGTCTGCATGCCACTTTAAAATTAGTTGGAACAATGCAATAATTCAAAGTCTGTAGAATGACGCAGACAACCATGCTTATTGATCATAAAATCTTTCGCAAGCAATCCCATTAGTTTTCGATGTATTGGAGATTACTGTATATAATAAATTCTACAACAGCTGTTGGATTTAATGTAATACCTTTATGATAGGTGGGCAAAGTTTTTTTATGGCGAGCCATATTTATAAAACTCAAGTTAAAATAATTTTAAGTCTACAAATGATTAAAAGCAAATTGAAATGCTTCCAATGATTTTTACATATGCACCTCCTCTGTGTTATTTCCAATTTCAAATTTGTTGACCTCCACGTCGTTCAATGAGTATAGCTTTGTATGACATACATCAATTGCATTGAAACTAGGGATATACTTTTAAGAGAATACCTTCAGATGCTAATCTAATAGTACAGAATGTATTACTGGTCAAAGCAATCTGCCATGAAACTTACCACCGCTAAAAAGAAAGAACTCACTACATGCCCATTACCGAAAATTTCTTTTTCCAATATAAATTATTCTTAATGAAGAAATTATTAAACGCGTTTATTTAAACTACTTGGGGTCATTATTCAAAGTCACCTAAAGTGTAACGA
>CABFPE010000023.1:268596-281935 GCA_900660155.1 Hofstenia miamia
CCCATTTTTCATCATTTCTACACCTCCACCCTAACCCAAAAGATTATTTCATTATTATTTTATAAACCTAAACCCCAAACCCAAGTTTCAAATAAATTTCCATAAACCTAAAACCTAACCCTAACCCAAAACCTTATTTTTGAACTATTTTATAGACCTTAACTCTAACCCAAAATTCTATTTTTCATCATTTTATAGACCAAAGCCTTAAACCTAAGTCTCAAATAGATGTTTCGTAAGCCAAACCCTAACCGAAAACCCCATTTTTTCATCATTTCTACACCTCCACCCTAACCCAAAAGATTATTTCATTATTATTTTATAAACCTAAACCCCAAACCCAAGTTTCAAATAAATTTCCATAAACCTAACCCTAACCCAAAACCTTATTTTTGAACTATTTTATAGACCTTAACTCTAACCCAAAATTCTATTTTTCATCATTTTATATACCAAAGCCCTAACCCAAGTTTAATATATTTACGACAATAAAATTTACGACATCAACAAATTATTACATTAAAAATTACGACATTAAAAAACTACGACATTAAAAAATACGACATTAATAAGCGACATCAAAAAATTACGACATTAAAAACCTACCCCGATTATAATGCCCCATAATTATTAGCAAGGGCTATTAGTACACCTAGAAAAATGGGGGAAACTAAAACCATGTCGAAAATTAGTGAAAATAATTAGGACGAAAGGCAACGGGGGTTACTGCTTGTCTAATTTGCTTAAACCTATTCAACCATTCTGATTTGTGTTTTATTAAATGGTTATATTTTTACTTATGCATTAAAATAGATATATATCCTATTATTTTGATAGCAAAAAGCAAAGATAGTGAATCAGCAGTCAATCATTTTGAAAGAATGTAAATCTGATTTAACCTGTTTTAAGACAAAGTGAATGATCCTATTTCCACTAGTGTTACTTTTACGCATCAAACCATTTTTTCAAGGTTTTGAACAATTTTATCCAAGCCTGTTAAGAAATATTGAAAGTTTCTTAAATGCAGACATTTATGGGGTAGGGCCCACTCATGCCATGATGAAGATATGTGCTAAAATATGTGCTTATTTCTGAATTACACGAAAATAAAATGTTTTTTCAATCCGACTTTTGCAAAATATTTAAATTATTACCGTACATAGTGTTCAGATGAGGTGGTCAAACCCAATGGGAATAATAACTACCATGAACTATTTTGTTTTTGAAGACAATCTGTGTGAGCACAGTTCAAGCGCGCCGTGCGCAAAGTCAGAGGTTATCGTGACGAGACTGAGTCAGGTCGCAAATTTCAGACGAAAAAGAGAAGAGACAATTCTCTATCTTGTGGTATTTTTGACTTGTAATATTTTTATTAGTTCGTGAGTTATAAGCTATTAAAAATTTTTTGTTGAAGTCATCACAGATTTTGAAAAATCACTAGTAGAGATAGGTTTAAAAGCTCTCAGAAATTAGAAACCAAATATTATTTTGACTACTATAGATGGTAACAAATCAGTGGCATTTCTTTTGTAATGCTTCTTTAAAAAGATGCTTTAAAATTACTGACGAATTTTAAACTTGAAAATAGTCACATTTCTTAGGAAACATCTCTTATTAAGGTAGCTAGAGGAGAATGAAAATTATTTTTTAAATTTAACCCAATCCTCCTAAATGTTATACCACAGGACTGATACTAACTCAAACTCATTATTTGTTAAAAAATTTACTTATGCAAATTAGTGTTTCAATGGCAACGAATAAATGAGTTTTTAAGGTTTAGTTTTTCAATATCATTTGACAAAAAGGATATAGGGCTCAAATCACACTCATTTTCTCAAATATAGATGACTGCGACTTAAACTAAACATATTTTAAGAACTCTAAATTTTTTAGGCTACCAATTATTTTTTTCCAACAATGGTGTTACTGAAAAGTAATTAAACATGCATAAGAGTCATAAAGTTAAAATTTACTGGGATATCTGAAAATACTTTAGTTTAAGTCCTAGCTACTTATTATCACAGTAATATACAGTGAAAATTTCATTAAATTTTAATAAAAAACAAATTTTTTACAGCTGAAAAGCTAGTTTTAATGATTCTATACAAGAGGTCGAATGATTTTTACAAAGTTTGATGGGAAGTCCCACTGATTGGTTTACATATCACACCCTAGATGATAGCACACTACAGTGCATCAATTCTGACTTGCAAATTGTCAAACATTTTTATCAAATTATTGATAATTAGACGATATTTTTCTGAATTTCTGACAAGTTTGAAATTTAGTTGACAAAAAAATTCAAAGACATTTTATTTACCACTGTCCCGCTAAATATGATTGAAAACTTATTTTGTCTAAGAAGACATTTTAAATTAATTAAAATTGTAAAAATCCCAAAAATGAAAAATTTTCAAGAAATTTGATTTTGATCCCAAACTAGCTAACTTAACTGGTGTACTAACAGTCAAATTTTAACTATTAAATATTTATGTCGTTCGCTAATTATTTTCAAATTAATAATTTCAATGCACAATAACGATTTAATGAAAGACAAAAATAAAATCGCCATGTCACCATAATATAAAAAATAAAATGACTCTTAATAAGTGCTATTGCTATTCCTGTAAATAATTTAATTATTTTGGTAGAGAAAAAACAACTACAATACACGGATACAATAAGGTTTACTTTGTTGCTGGGTACATTTCATTTTCAATTATTAGGACCTGCAAGATTTCATGTTCTAACTGTCTAAATAATTTAAAAATGGTTGATAAAACTTTTCCAGATTTCGCTAATTATTTTCAAATTAATAATTTCAATGCACAATAACGATTTAATGAAAGACAAAAATAAAATCGCCATGTCACCATAATATAAAAAATAAAATGACTCTTAATAAGTGCTATTGCTATTCCTGTAAATAATTTAATTATTTTGGTAGAGAAAAAACAACTACAATACACGGATACAATAATTTGAAAGAAGCTGTTGAAAGTGGTTGCAACTTAAAACAATAATCAGAGTGTGCTTCACAAGTACATCTGTAAGTAAAGAATAAATATAACTGGCCTCTGCGCCAAAAAAAATTTAATTTGATGGTCTAGCAATCTTGATGCAACGTTATCAGTTATGAATAATTCATATAAAGATAGTGGAATGAAAAAGAGAATATTGTGTTGTAAAGCTTCAGATATCTTTTCAACGATAACAAGATTGAAATTTCTATTTTGAGATGTCGTCGTTTCCCGAACATCAGAAAAATTTGAAATTCTTACAGACTCTTATACTATTATTAAGATGGTTAGTAGCAGTCAGTTCTTCCTCCAAGACAGTTGAAATGAAGAGTGTCTTAATAAGTTACAATAAAAAAGTTTCAGTTTGAAAGGTAATATTGAAGAAGGGCTAAGTTAAGTAATAGTCAAATGCCAATGAAGCTGTTTAATTAAAGTGAATCGATTGCCGAGCAATATATTGCCTTTGTTTCTATCTCATGCGTGACAATTACTTTTTTAAACCGTACACTTATCATTGGCAAAAATAAGTAGACGCTTTACTGATGATACTTTATGTGTACAGAAAGCAGTAAAAAAATCTCATTTTGAAGTGGCATTAAACTGGAGTAAATATTTTGTGATGGTTGTATAGAGTATAAAAAACCTTTGATTCTCAGCACGTGCTAAAAGTGATCGTCGTAAAATGATGCGACCTTGTTCTTCTCCATTTTGAGGAGGATCTTACGCCTAATGCCTCATTTGAACAGTCTGCTTTTGTGTGAAGTCAACAACCAAGAAAATTGTTTTTGTAAACACTACGTATGATTGGCAAGTGTTTGTTCAGTAATAAAATTATCTCATAGCCGAAAGTAGAAAGTCATTGAATGTTAAAAAACTGTCTAGTCATTGATTCAATTATGATAGGAATTGTAGAATTGATTCATTATTTGAAAAAATAGATCATGGATACATACTATAGAATCTAAATTTTATAATTAATTGTTCTAAATGAATAATATCAAACAATTGCTTCAGTGATATGATATTCATAGCAATAAATTTTGTGCAAAAAATTGAAAAGCAACGAACCTTAGGAATCCAATTACACCGATCAGTTGATTTTCGAATAATTTTAAGAGCACTCTTGTAGTCCCCAGCAATTCTTCGACATTCTGGAGCGAGATTGCCATCACTTTTTGTGATGAGAATAATATCAGCAGCTTCTAAAGATATGGAATATTCCAGATTCACTTGAAAAAATCTTACCTAAAATTCCCATTTTTAATCCTTGAAGCTCATCACCAGATGCAGGCGGTATTAAAAGGGTCATAATGTCTACCATTTCTGCGACAGCTTGTTCAGATTGTCCAACACCTAAACATAAGCATGCATAATTTTTAATTAATGAGAACGCATTTTCCTTAAAATAACATGCAACAAACTTATTTAAATATTAACTATGAATGTCATTGTTTTTATAAGACCTATTTCTGGTGTAAGCCATTGGTTTCAAGTACTTCACGCTGCTTGAAATTACACTTGAAAAATTTGAATTCAATTCAATTCCTATAAAAATTGATGTATCATGAAGAATAGGTTTTGTGGATTGCATCAAATAACGCTAAAGAATTGGCAACAACTATATCATACGTCGTTGATTAAATCTATGTTTCTGGAGTATAAAGGACCATGCCTCATCTACAAATTTCACCATTGGATTCTTATCGAAATGCCAAAGATTAAGTGAAAATATTGTATCGCCTACTGCTATGTATACAATTGAAATTAATGAAACAAGTATATTGGGTAATCAAGGACGAGTTGATTACCATGGGATTTCCTCACTGTGACACAGATCTCTTTTCTTTATAATATCAGAAAAATTTATATAACACCCATAGTAGTACGGTGGGTTCATTTGTTGGTTGATGTGTAGCTATGTGATCAGTTGCCTCATCATTTGCTGTTTCTTTATCTCCATTTGTTTGTCTGAAAGTAAACTTGACTGTTGGGAATGCAATATGATCAACTGTCGATGACAATCGTATCAATTAAATGCATATAAATACATTTGGGAAATTCTTTGCAGCTTGATTTACTGAGAAGATCTCAAAAGTTTTCGCCATTAAAAGACTTTACTGAGCTGATTAGCACTAAGAGTTCAGTTTTTCAAAATTGACTCGATCGCGTTATTGCTCTTTAATACAATCTACTTTTCCTATCGATCTAAATTTGCAGGAAGCAAGCAGAGGAAAAACATTTTCTCAATCAAAATAAGTACCTCTGAAACAGCCTCAATGTATAAGTAACATTTAGTTAAATAATCGATGCAAATGTGCTTGCACTAATGTTTTTCACTTGGAACGCAAGTAGCACACATGCTATGTACAATGATTGGTAGTTCTACCATTTCTTGCTATATATTCTATAATCAAGATATGTAATTCAATCGCATTGAGAGTAAGATTAAGATAAAAAATCTTATGACATATTGAATGAAAGGAAATGAAAATAATATGCTGATAAATTACATAATAAAAATTACCAACTGTTTCGACAATAACAACATCGAAACCAGCAGCTTCACACAAAAGAATTGCATCCGCCGTAGTTCTAGTAACACCTCCTAAGCATCCACTTGTGGGTGAAGGACGTATATAAGCCAATGGATTTTGGGACAATTTAAACATACGTGTTTTATCAGCCATAATGGAGCCTAAAGGCTAAATAAACCAACAAAATATTACGAATTTTAACATTAGTTACCTCCAGTTCGAGTGGACGAAGGATCAACTGCCAAGACAGCCACGCGATGGGACTTTGAAGTTAAATGTGTACCAAATGATTCAATGAACGTTGACTTGCCTGCACCAGGTGGACCGGTGAGCCCTAAGAACCAAAATTGATATTTTTCATTAAACAAATTAAAAGTGATAAAAAACAATTCCCACTAGGATAAAAATATTACGGTCGTAACTAGTTAGTGTAGTCTTTTCAGAGTAGATAATAATTATTAAATAACATAATTAATAAAACTCTGGATCAGCGAATATGGAAACCTAAAAAATAACCCATGGCTAGAATTCTCATCTCATGAGACAGAAAAGAATTTCGGGAGACGAAGTTCACGCCGGTAGCTTAAAGTTTTTAATTCGATAAATAATATTTTACGAACATTTGAATTAGAAATACGTTCAAGTATTTTTAACATTATTGAAAACAAAACCAAGTAAATTTAAACAAAAGACATTCAGACGAACTATGCTGAAGAGAATTTACATTTCAAATTACAAAAAAGTCTCATGGAACAATAATAAATGTAACGATAAATGATCTACCAGAATATCTGAGATAAAGATCTTGCCGCAACAGAAGTTTGCTAATTCTAACTGAAATATGTATAAAACAGTTGATAGGAAAAAACGAAGGCCTTTGACATTCATATATTTCAACCCTAATTCCCAAACAAATTTGTTGTTTTTAGAAGGGCATGGATTGATATAAATGGAATAATAATACTTTTATTGGAGGAGGTTTTGCGAGTTATCAAACAAAAAAGGGTCCTGAATAGCAGGAACGATTAAAATTTAAAACTATGGGCAACTACATTTGCTAATAAAATTTGTTAACTTATGAAAGCAAAATTTCAAAAATAAACAAAGGTTTAATATTTTGATTGGTAATAATTTATGATTTTTTAGTAACAAAAGGTCACATTGTGACAATCCATATAAACTCGGTGGAGGCGGTTCCCAAAGGCTGCTAAATAGATTCAATGACTTGCTTGAAGCGAATTTCGATGTCTAACAAGCAGTTTAAAAATTATAAATACCGATTCGCAAAGAGATGGGGTCGCGAGATGATTTTTGACGTTCGCTGAGCTCCTTAACTACCCAAGACATTAACATGCGAGCATTCTGCTTCTTCTTTGGATGAATGTTTTCGACAAGCGTTATGGCTTGCGAAAGCGCACTCACTTTCTGCTTACAAAGATTTTGAAATAGGCTGCTCAACCATCCTGGCATTTCCTAAAGCGCAAACAAAGCTTGAGTAAAAATACATCTTCAGCAAAAAAAATCATATACAATGTCGCCCAGATATTTTGAAACATCATCTGCAACAAGCAATATTTGATCACTTTTCAAGATATAATTTTGATTTTTCACACTATGGCTAAATATTTCATTGCGAATAAAACTTCATTATCCTAAAATTAAACTTCAAATGAAAAGTTTAAAATTCACACAAATATTTATAAAAATGCTACAAGAAATTTCAAAAACTTCGCCATTTGAATGCTACATTAATGATTTTAACATATCGATTCATACTAGTAGGCCTCCAATATATCGATATGAGTTTAATTAGCTTAGCATCGAAAGTTGCATAATTAGTTTCTATTTTCTAGTGTATTTGGGTACATAACACGTTACTCAGACGTGAACGACTGACATTTATCAGAGAGTCATATCGTATGTTATAAACGTATGAATAACACTAAAATCTCTGAAAATTTTCATAGTCTTATGAATAGCAGTATATACTTTTCTATTTAGCCTAAGTTGGATAGTGTACCATGTATGATACAATAATAACAGGTAAATATATAAAAAAACTATTTGTCTATTTTCGAAGTAATAAAGCTATAGCGTCGTATAAAAATAAAAGTATTTGTCGCACGCAAGTTTTCAGATATTAACGTTGTACTGCGCTGCAAGAGTCTTCTGCAGAAATTCATAGTCATTGACATAGACATCTAGTAATGGCGGCAGTGGTTCGTAGTAAAAGAGCTTAAATGAAGAAAAATAGCGACCCACTAAATCAACTTCCAATGGTCTGTATGTAACCTGAGGATTAAGAAATTCCAAACTTTCTTGAGCAGCATATCTCACTCCACCAGTGTCGTCGATTACGTGGTAGAAAGGCTGCTGATCCTGAAAGCGAAGATCCATAACGCGGTTTAAGACTTTCCAAGTCATTGTTTGCTGGCATTTTGCATCCCAGCCACAAACAACACACATGTAATCCCATCGGTGCTGATGAAGCAGCATGCCAACTCCAAATTTCACTTCTGGATCCTGGTCGTCCTAAACAATTTTCAGTAGAACAAAAAAAGTTTGAACAGCCGAAAGACTTAACGGAAATGCAAATGAAAAATACTGCATGAAAAAACATTTATTTTGTCTTTAAACGAACTCTATACGCATACATATATAGAACATGGATAACTTAAGGGAGGTATCACCGGGAAAATTGTCAAATGACCGAATCTCGAAAATCGCATTTAAACCCCGTGTTTATCAGAGAGCCATTATTTAACTGGATGATACTTTTTAAACTTTTGAAATCCATTAAGCAGTTTATTTTATAAAAACTGAAAAGCTGGATTGAAGTCATTCGTTTTTCAATAAAAATGTGATCATGATTTTCTTTCGTTTTTTTATGTTTTTTGATAGCAATTTTACCATATCTTTTTTATTGTTCAAGAAAATCTAATGAAACTTTCTGTGCTTGTACAATAGACAGACAGGTGTGTTGTGTTCTAAGAATTTGAAGATATCTTTTAATTTAAAAATTTTACAAACTTTAAAGTCATAAATTTTTTGAGAATTTTAATACATATTTTTATACGGCTATAAATGTCACAGATAGAGGCCTTCTTCAATACCCATAGAACAAAACATTTTTCATTGTGTTACTAAACTCCTCACTAAATTTTGTACCAATTGATTGAGAAGATTTTTCATGAATGGAATAGTCCTATAGCCACTTTTTTACATTTGCGACATGTTTGACCTTGACCTTTTTGATCCCTAAATTAAGTAAGGTCACCAACATTTCATGTGGTTTCGAAGATCAATCCGCCAGCTAAACCATGTGAAAGAATGAGGGCTCTAATACTATTTTTTGATTTTTTATGATTTTTTAAGGTCGACAACTCCTCCCCGGTGATGCTCGCCCCTTAAAGGGTAAATCTACTATCCAAATACAATGTATGAAAGAATACATTGCAAACTACCTATCTTTTCGCAAGGCGTTGTTCAAAATGTTGTTTTTTAATAAAGTGATTTTAGATAGATTGCATATATTTTTTCTACCTTCAAAACTTAGTAAATATCTTTGCTAAAATTATTTGCATATGACAATTCGTCAATTCAAGAAAAATGCTGGTAAAATGCATTAGAACAGCTTTAACAATGCAAGTATATAAATTCATGAATGACCAAAATATGCTTTCAAAACCGAAATGGTACTTAGCAGATTTTATCGCCAAAGCAATCATCAGCCTCAAATTGATTTACAACAACGAAAGGTATTGTGAAGCTCATGTCTTGAGGGCATTGGATTCTGAGACATTACTATTGGACAATAACTAATGCTCAACTCTTGTCATGAGCAAATTGCGGTGTTATCATGTGTACCTTCAAGGTGTATCTTACATTATCAACAAAGACAAAAGATCCTGGATTGCCTTCATCCAAGATTTATCTAATTCTATGTAAATTTATCAACAATACAATCTGACATGTTTTGACATAGGCCTTTTCTTAGAATTATCAATTTATGCCGCATAATATATGTACAAGTATTCCTGATGACAATAAATGCAGTATTGCACGTATGTATGAATTGGTTCATTTGGCACTTTCATAAGTTCAATTTGCATTTCATAATCTCAATTTCAATTTTCAAGTTGAAATACTTAAAATATTTAAAATTGAATAGATCTTAAAATAGTGCACACAAAATTAGGACAATTTGGCTTTATGAACCTGCCTATAAAAGATATAATGAACTTTTCAGAAATTAAAAATTCAGCGTATCACAGCTAGTATATAGCTTAATGTAGATATTAAAACCAGTATTGAATACTTTAAGAATTGAACAATTAATGCAGATAAATCACAATTTTTGAAATAAAAAATCATCTCTAACACATGAAAATTATTATAAATAATGAAGTAACTGAGCATAGTCAATGTTTAAAATAATCTTGGTGGATTAATTTAAATGTAATGATGAACTCTCTCCACAAAATTATAAACAATGACATGTGGAGTAAAGTACGTACCTTTATCATATTTTCATGCAGAAAATTTTGTGTTTTAAATCAATTCCTATAATGGTTATATCCAATAACAACAAAGCACAAATCATATCATTATAAAAAAAATATAACTGGAAATTGCAAATATTGAATAACATTGACAGGCTGCAAAATTGTTGACTAAATCTATCGCTAAATTTTCTAAAAAATTATATCCTATTCAATGATAGGAACAAATTGCGCATCGAATTAAGGTTTGAGAAAAGCTATAAACAATATAAGAAAAAGGTAAACAGTGACTATGATTAAGTATTCTTTACTAGGAACATCAAATGCAATAATTAGCTGGAAGGATCTTAAATGAGAAGCTCCGTAAGTAATTATACATCACATCAATTTTTATAATTATTTTGCTGCGAGACTTAAATGGAATGTTAGCTATACTTTGAAAAAATATTTTGAATGCAAAATATTGAACAATGATATCCTATGAAGAAATCCAGTTACAGAAAATTGCTAGAGAAAAGTCACTGACCTCACGTGTCTTAGGAGAATGCTGACGGTTTTTTCGTGTTTCAGTCTGAAGGTAAAAATGTATATCTCTCCACCGAAGTGAATCCACTTCTGTTGGAGTATTTTCAGTAAAAAAATCCAACTCCTTGCTCATTACATCATAATTGACATCAAGATGAACGTTAGTGTAAAACCACATGAAATGAATGAATTGAGAAGAAGGTGACAGAAGACGGCAGAATTCATAGAAGAACATTTTCTGCGCATCTGCGAATACTGGATGGCTTACATAAGCAATTTTAACCTAAATACACACATTCTAATGCATTTCTAAAAAACGACTCTATAATATTTCTAAAGAATAACATAACTTTCTATTCTTGATTTCATTTATTGAAATTCGACTGTAGAATTGAGACTACAAAGAAACCACCATTAAAATTTATATTTATGTTTCTTTCAACCGGATAGACAAGGGGCCACGAAGTCACATTTTAAACTGGGATGTTGGGTTACTGGGTCATGAATTGCATCTCCGACAAGAACAAACGAATAATTTAAGGTTTGCAAACGGTCAATATTAAAAACGGTCATAATTATAAAACTAATTTAGACCATTCTCTTAAAAGCCTGATCCTATTAATACAAAACATTAACAGTTATATTCCATTACTTTCGTTTTCTTACATTTAATACTACTTGATGAGCAAATTTAATGCAGATCTGAAAATTATTTCATGTGTTAAAAAACTAAATCCACCGTTCATTGGTTAAATAATATGCCACTTCTATTTATAAAAATCAATGAAAGATTTATCTGTTAATTATATTTTCAAACGATATGTTATTTAACAATTAATTAAATATATGGTTATATTCTGTTCGATCAATATTTATATTGCAGGAAGAAAATTTTCTTTGACGTGAAAATTAATTTTTAAAATAAAAAAATAACTTCCCAGCTGCTCGAGGGAAACTCTTGTTTGAAATTGTCTGAGGTAGTTGTTTTCCAAAAAACTGGATTGTTTTAAAAATTTATAGAGTGCTAGCAGGTTTGAAATAAACTTTTCTTAGCTCTAAAAATGTTCGGTGTTCTTATTGGAATATTATTATTTCCAATAACTTTTGGCGACGTAGACGTTAAAAAATTCTTAAAAGAACTGTCTTTGCATAACAATCCAATGTATAAACCCTATGGCGTTAACACGGTTAATGTTTTTGGAGATTTTCGTCGATTGGTTGAAATTAATGAGAAGAATGGACTTTTCACAATTCAAATGACGCTTTACCTTCATTATAACATGCCACAAATTCGCTGGGAGCCCAACGTAACCTATGGAGACCATGATATGTTTGTAATACCATACCTCTCCGTATGGTTTTCAGACATAACCGCTTTTAATATGATTGAAATGAAGTACGTTCCGCCAAGGCTTGCAACTGTTTCTTTTAACGGTGATATTTTCACCTCCTTTCCTGTGACAGCTACAATACCGTACAAAACGGACATGAGAACATTTCCTTATGATCACCAGCCTTTGAATGTGGAGTTAGGTTCTTGGAATTATCCCGAAAGCATTCTAACATTTGTTTGGAATTCTTCAATTTTTAAGCAAACTATGCCCAAAGGAAGTGTCAACTCTCATGAGCAATGGAATATAAAAATACCGCCAACATCCAAAACTACTCAACGACTCTTGAACAATGGCGAGCGCACCATGAGCTTCTCGCTAATTATACTTTCAACAACCGTACATCGCAAACCCATGTTTTATGAAGCCGTTCTAATATATCCCTCTGGTTTCATTACAATTCTGGCTTTTCTAAACGTCTTAATTTCACCAGAATCGGGTGAAAAAATAAACCATGCGCTGACCACGTTTTTGGCAGAAATTATCTTCCTACTCTTCTTAGTGGAGGTTATTCCAGCAAGTAGTGATCCTCTGCCAATCCTCATAAAAATTATAATGGTAAAACTATTTGTTGAGACGTTGAACATATTGAAAGTGATAACAGTGTGCAACTTGTTTGAAAGGCAAGCAAAATTTTCAACTTTACCTCGTTGGTGTAAGCGTGTCCTAACCTTGAGATTCATAAAAGCTTTGTTCTTCTTACCTGATATTAATAAGGCCTTACCAAAAAATATTGATATTAGCATACATGAATGGGAAACGTTTGCAATATTTGTAGATAGAATGGGTGGTGTATTACTATTTGCTTTGCTGATTGCTCTCATTTCATTGCAAATTTGGTAAATGCTAAACTCTAAAACACGGTGTATCTATTTTTAACCGCAATTATTATATAAACAATGTTAGACAAAAATATATGGCTTGCATTTTTTGTTTTACATTCATTATATTATAGAGTATGAGTACATCCTATTAGAAAAAACCGAAATATAATAAAGTAGTAGAATAAACTGTAGAATAGTTTTGTGCAGATATATATATATATATATATATATATATATATAAATACGTCCCGCTTCGTACAGGGGTTTTTGCAAAAACCTCTACATAGAGGGACAGGAGCCCATTTTCCCATAGTACAGAGAGGGACTTGTGGTTTTTTTGCCGAAAATTAAACCTTTTGCGATTACTCGCTAAAAAACTCATCGATCCTTAAAATATTTTGCATTAACGTAGGGACTACTGAAAGACTATGTCCTACAAAAAATTTATGTGGAAAAATCAGCTTATATGGTTATGTGGAAAGAATACATAGAGGGACGTATTAGTATATATATATATATATATATATATATATATGTATATAT
>CABFPE010000023.1:282501-298984 GCA_900660155.1 Hofstenia miamia
TATATATATATATATATATATATATATATAAGGGCTGAGGAATTTAATGGTTAATTAATCGATTAATCGATAATATATTTTAAGTAACAAATTTTCTTTTTAATATTAACCAGATTCAGTTCCGTATGAACGATTAGTTAGTTTTGCGGGTTGCATTTGTTAACAAACCGCGTTAATCACTAGAATCAAATGTTGTTAATATGCTTGTGTGTTAGCACAGTTGCTTATTTGACAATATTTGAAAGTCAAAACGCACATTTCGTTAAACTTTACCACACCTAATATATTATATATATATATATATATATAAAACTTTCGGAAAAATTCTACACTCCAGAACTGTCAGGGTGAAACAGTTTTGGTGGTCTTGTTTTATGGATAAGTAATGAATGGAAGCAAAATATTAAACCTGTAGATTTTAAGGTCGTGCGAAAAACTAATGGAGAAACAATTGCAAATTCCCTAGTTTCCATTTTGAACGAGAATCCTTTGGATGAAAAAAAAGTGCATTGGCTTTGAGTCTGACAACTTCAGTGCTATGAAGTCGAATTTTGCAACTTTTATATGCAGAGAAGGATGGTGACGAAACATCGCATGAAATTGAAACCGAAACTACTTGTCCCAAAGAAAATTTGTTTTAAAGAATTCGTTGGCTATGGAGCCCATCCAATGAACAATGCCATTATTGACGCAATATCAGACTTCCCAATATTTCATCAGCTCAATAGTTTTTGTAAGCAGAATGATGATTCTCGTCTTTCACAAACGAGATGGTACGGTGTATATCGACAACTTCAATTTGACGCAAAAGAAGAAAGAAACATGGAAGGTCTAAATAGACGTCATTGTACTGACTCAGGTGGAAAGGATGCATGAATAGTTCACTGGACACTTTTTTTGAGATGGGAGTTTCTGTAGCTGATTACAGTGGCAGCCAAGTCAGAAACATAATGAATTTACTGAAAGATATATCAAAGTGTGAAAATATTCATCAGATTGTGAAAAATGTTGAAGATCAAATTTTTTCAATAATAGATGGAGAGAGACATTTAAGAAATTTTCTAGAAAGATTCTTGCAGTATGCCTTCTCAATTGGTAAGGAACATGCAAGAGTGTGCTCTCGCCGGAAGAAATATCTTCTTCTATCGAAAAAACTCAAGCCTCAAATGCAGACAGTCACCGAAATCAGACCAGAAGGTATTACAATTCCAAACGATAAACGTGTACATGATTCAGTAGACGATGTGTTCGAATCTCTGAATTTTCAAAGCCCGAAAAGATTAAAACTTTCAATAAATGAAATAGCTTCTGCAGATCCCTCAGCTTGCAATGAAAAACTTTCAAATTTCCTGACTACTGTCGTTGAGGAAATCCCAGCCTTTAGTTTCTTCCAGAATTAAGAACCACGCTTGAAAACTCTCACTCTGCATCGTTGCTTGTGCGTTTCGTTGTCTTCTCCCATCGCCAGCAAATGCAGAAAGATGCTTCTCAAAATCGTTTTTTCCAGAAAAAGCAAGTTTCCTGTGATATAATTATTTCTGGTTTCAACACATGTTAGATTTAATGATTTAACAATTTTAAGAACGACTCTTTTTATTGTAAAAAAACCCCTTTTACTATGCATATATTACCCATGTTACAATACTTTTTTTTGAAGAAAATAGTTTTAAAAAATGGGCATTAAATAATTTCAATAGAAACAAGCATTTTAATTGAAAACATTATATTACATCGATCTTAATAGTGCTTGATAAACAGACTTTTACAATAATTAAAATATTTGAGAATTTTGAATGCAGTCTATCACATATTCGAAGGCATGCTTATTTGCAAATATTAGCCAAACAAATTGTTTAGTTATTTAATTATAAGTGTGCATGTTTGCAGTGTGATACGAAGAAACAGAATGATAAAAACGCTCATCTGCATTGCTTGTCTGTCAGCTTCATTTCCATTTTTATATTCGGATTCTGATCTTGAATACAAACTAGAAATTTTAAAGATCCAAGAACTGATCTTGATAATTAATTAAAATTGCTTGGAAATTGAGGTGAAACTCAATATATCCATTTGAATGATTGGTTTGGAATGATTTTGAACTAGGTGAAACGTCTATTTTTAATTTAGGAGACCTTCTACACATGATATTATGAATACCAACCCTGAAAGAACGTTTTCTGCGATGCTTGATTGTTGAAACAATCAATGTTAATACAGAACGGGTAAACGTTGAAATTAGAAATGGTTGCATGCATTTTCAGAAAGTAGATAAAATTTTGGACATAACCATAAATGTATAGTACAGTAGCTCTCATTTGCAATTGAGAATTTCGTAAAAGTATTTAATAATTATTAATTAAATGGAACTGTCAACGTAAGCAATTTGTGTATTATTGTTTATAGAGCACGATATTAGAAAACAATAGTAACTAACAGAATTGAACCCGTCGTAAACAATGTTTTTATTCCTTAGTGTTTAATGCCAACTTCGAGAATGTAATTTACATATGAATATTCTATTGACAAAATAGATATTTAATCGTTTGTTCAATGAAACGATCTATTGTTTTTGTTAGAGCAATAATCAATTGAATCCTTTGCTAAAACACGATTCTCTTTTAGTGAATCAATCATAATGAATTCGTTTTGTGATAATTCTGAATATAATTCAGCACATCACCCTACCAATGTTAAAAACATTTTAACTCTGAGCAACACGGGAATTGCATAGAATTTGTGATGGTCTCTATGCAATTTTTTATACGCTCATAATTCACTAAATAATAAAGATCTATTACCAGGAAATCAAATTGTTTAAGCTAGTTGTTGCTGGTTTGGATTTTAGACCACTTTATTATAGTAACTATGTAGCTATTAGAAGAATTTGAAATTTTTTTCATAAATCGGATCTTCCATTGAATAAAGTTAATTTTTTAAGTACTTCGCAATAATATTTATCACAATTTTTCACGGGGAAAGCGAATCCCACTTACCGATAGATTTCTCATTATCCGACTATTCCCAAAATTCTTAATAGGCTTGGAGAAAATTGTTTAAAACTGTTGACAAAACCGATTGTATCTTTATGGAAGCGATGGACAGTTTAGGCTTAAACAAGAATTTTTACAAAACTAAATAATAAATAAAATTTTGAAAAATTTAACATATAATAAATGTGAATTGTGTTCGAAATGCTGATAATTTGTAATTGATTAATAGCAGCAAAGAAATTGTATTTTCGGGCACGAGTAAAAAGTTTCGGTTACGGGTAATAAATTATTTTTGTCGGATGGGTGCGATATTAATAAAGCTCTATCCGCACATTACAAATTTTTACACGGAAAAGCTATTGAAAATAATGAACAAAATTTTTATCCACTTTGTTAAAAGTTACTTCATTGACAATCAAAAACGAAGTCAAATTAATGGATTCGACTTATTGGAATATTTGGCCTAAGCTATTTGAATTGCATCTATCTGAAATTCATGAAATCATATAGTGGTGATGGCAAACATGCATTTTTGTAACAGCGTCTATGTGCCCTATAAAGCGGCTAAAAGATTTCTTCACATGCTGCAGTAGACCTCCAATTTTGCCTGCTGCACAGAGCCAGATGGATACGTCCTAATAGATTTAAAGAACAAAGGCGCGCATGATTAAACAGAATACACAACATGAGTGATAATTATTTGTATTCATACACATCAGACTTTTTACGGAAATAAACAGATATGTTGATCACAAAATTCAAACCAAACTCGTTTTATGATAAATTGGTTTTATTAACTGCCGATTTTTTCAACGGAGATTCTCTTATTGCATACTATACACTATGAAAACTCAAAGAGAAAACTGCAACAAGTACTATTCATATAAATGCATTATAAATCACCATTAGAAAATTTCAAAAGAAAGAAGAAGCGATTACGGGCAATCGCATTGTTGATTTCTGTACATTTGATGATAGGTCTACAAACACACTTTGCCGATTTCGGATGGTTTTAATAAGCGGAGTTGTGGTTTATTATCTCGCATAGGTAAATCCGAAACCGTGATCACTTGGCTTCAAAAACCGGTTGGTTTTAATAATGGGATTCTACAATATTAAAATTAATTTTGGCTTCTTCACTTTTAAGATTACTGAGACTCTTTAAAATAAATAATTTATCCATTTTTCCTCTCAGAATTGTAACCACTGCCCAAAAATAATTAGTTAAATTGAAAAATGGAGTTTGCTGATAAATTGAAGAGTATTCTTGAATATTCATATTCTTAATGTTTTGAGTTTTTGTTGGCTGTATCTATTTAGAACGCTCTACTTTTCACAACTGAATCACAATAAGCATCTAAATATTTTTTGGAAAGTTGGATAAAAAATTGGAGCATCATTTACTTATTCAAGGTCACTCAAAGTTGTTTCTCAAGATTAATATCCAAAATGAAATTTTAAATGCAAATAACAGAGATATCTAAATGATTTGAACAGCATTTATATTGAAGAGCACCACAGGTCAAATCCAAGCAGTTTTGGTACCACCTCTCTGCAAAATCAATAACTCATGCATTTCGATTGAGTCCCAACATTAAATTACTTTCATTAATACACTATTGCAACTTATTAAACTAAACGATAGGATATAAAAAATGCTACGCTAATATCATTGCACCTATTGATTAAATTCATCTCTCAAAGACTTCATTTAATTGTTAGTCACGCCATCTATATGTATAAAATGTGTTGTGCGATGCAATTAAGAGGAAGCATAGTGTTTTGCCATATTGATATTGTTTTTACAAAATACTTTGATTGGAATGATAAAGCAATGTTCCTTTGGTTAAATGCTGCTTTATAAGTTTATAATTTTTCGCAGATCAATAGATTTTTTCATTAACTAAAACTACACACTAGTTGGTTATAGCAAGGTTGTCACAATAACATTGGTTATGGCTGAAAAAAGCCATGAAGAAAAAGAAGTTTCAGGGATGTAAATAAAATATATAATTGCATGCACATTTAAAAATTTATAAGGTAATTGTAATATAAAACAATCTGTTATTTAACAATTAACTAAACATCGCATTATTCTCCAACACAGAATCAATATTTACGTAAGAAGAACAAACGTTTCTGGGACGTTAAAATAAATTTTTAAAACAAGATAATAGTTTTCCAGCTGCTTGATATAAAAGTTGCTTGAAGTAGTTTGTTTGTAAAAATTTTCAATGTATTAATAATGCATTGAGTGTTAGAAGAATTTGCTTTAAGCTTTTAATGATGTTTATTGTGTGGTGCGGAATTTTTTTGTTCCAAACGGTCCTTGGTGATAATCACGCATTACAATTTTTGCAAGAACTATCCTTACATAACAACCCCGCCTACAAACCTTCCGGGGTTAGCTTGGTGAATATCTATGGCGATTTCCGCAGATTGGTTGAAATTAATGAGAAGAATGGACTCTTCACATTGCAGATAACCTTTTACATGCATTATAACATGCCCGAAATTCGCTGGGAGCCCAACACAACGTATGGAGGCCAAGATATGTTTGTAATTCCATACCGTTCTGTTTGGTTTCCTGATATCACTGCTTTTAACATGATTGAAATGAAGTACGTTCCACCAAGACTTGCGACTGCTTGTTCTAATGGTGATATTTTCACCTCCTTTCCGGTAACTGCAACAATGCCATATAAAGCGGACATGAGAAAATTTCCGTATGATCAACAGAAATTTAATGTGGAAATGGGCTCTTGGAGCTACCCTGAGAAAATCGTAAAATTTGTTTGGAATACTTCTCTTTTTATAGAAACAGTACCAAAAGAAAGTTTAAGCTCTCATGAACAATGGAGCGTAAGACTGCCTTTGAAAGTAAAACCCACCCGCCGATTACTTTACAATGATGAACGAAATATGAGCTTTTCATTAATCATACTTTCAACGATGATACATCGTAAACCCCGATTTTATGAAGCCGTGTTGATATATCCCTCTTGCTTTATTACAATTTTGGCGTTTTTAAACGTCTGCATATCACCGGAGTCCGGAGAAAAAATTAATCATGCACTAACCACGTTTTTGGCAGAAATTATCTTCCTACTCTTCTTAGTGGAGGTTATTCCAGCAAGTAGTGATCCTCTGCCAATCCTCATAAAAATTATAATGGTAAAACTATTTGTTGAGACTATGAACATACTGAAAGTGATAATAGTTTGTAACTTGTTTGAAAGGCTTGCAAAATTTTCACCTCTGCCTAATTGGTGCAAATATGCGTTAAGTTTGCACTTATTAAGAACCCCATTTTTTCTACCTGATATTAATGCGGTGTTAGAAAAGGATGCTGATATTTGTAAATATGAGTGGGAGGTTTGTGCGTTGTGCTTGGATAGATTGGGCGGATTACTATTATTTTTCTTACTGATTGCTCTAATTTTGCTGTTATTTTTCTGCTAAAGGATTGCACATGAATAAATGGAATGTGATTCACTATAGTAAAAAAACTTGCACACAGACTATTAACGTGAAAGCTGCCTGCACACGTTTACAAAAGTTAATCGAATTATTTGTTCAATATATTATTAGAAAAAATATAATAGTTTGCATTATTCTCTAACATCATTGAAATTTTCTATATATTACATTGCAACGTACATTCACATTGTTGTAGAATATACAATTCAAATCCAAAAAGCGAAACCAGTTTGACTTTGATATTATTCCATAAATGATATTTGTATAAATGTTGAATGCAATATCAATAATAATTTAAGCTTGTTACTATAGTTACTTTGATTTTAATAAAAAGAATGTAATTTTTTATCATTACACCCATTTTAAATTTCATTTTTATAGAATAAGCATTAAGTTGGTCCAAGATCAAAAATAATGTTGGTTAAATTTTGTGAGCAGGCCACATTCTCCTTTCATTTTTTTTGTAAAACCATTGATAAGCAAAACTTTTTGATCCAAGGTCATTCATTTAGAAGTCGCTCAATATCATTGAAGTTTTTGTATTTATTTTTGTATATATTTTTAAGCTATAATGTAAATGAAAGTTTCATTGCTCAAATGTACTCAGAGCTCAACAAATTCTATCTCTGTGAAATCCCCATTTCTATCAACAAACTTCAATGCTTCTACCTCACAAAGACACTCTTCACGACGTGCTGCATCATCACCTGTAAAGCGATAGAACTGGAATTGACTCATCTCTCAAACTGATATATATATATATATATATATATATAGATAGTCACCAACTGCAAACTATGATAACGATTCGTGAGGTTTGGTGAAAGCAGAAAAGCAGAGAAACTTATCAAAGATTTTGCCATTACTATTATTATTATTACATAATATGTTTGTTACAATTCTTATTACATGACTTAAAATGGGAGACAGTGCCAAATGTCTGCAAGTTGTAGAAAACCATGAATGAAAATACGAAAAATATATCTCAAATGCAATTACTCGAATTAATTGTCATTACTTCATTGCTTTGATACAACTTAGTTGCCAATTTTTTCTACTCATTTATTGGTAATATAACTGCCTAAATGAAGATGTGTTACACCAAATATATGATTTCACAAATTTCAAAAATGAATATAATTTGGATTGACCAACATAAAATCTAAGCAAAATGAATTCAAACTTGCACCAAGATATTTTCACCTCAACTTGACATTTTTAAATTTTTTGACCAATCAAATAACCAGAGCAACTGCCTCAAGTGCAAAATCATCAAAGTACTACTAACTTATGCTAAGTGGCATACAATCACCATTTGAGTGAAGTTCCTTTGTCAAATTTGCTTATCATCCGGTAGCTAGATGGGTAATATTAAATATGTTAAGAAAATTCATTAAACAATCACAAATAAAAAGTATATTAAGATACACAATTCCTGGATTTAAAGTTATACATTTACTTATTGTTGAGGAAAGACCTGCAACAAATCAGAGTAAATGGCGTATTTATACGGTCGAACTGGTTTAAAACAACGTCCAATAAAATTAGATATAATTTTACAATTGAATTTGAAGCAAAAATAATAATACTACATAAAAATGGAATATTCATTTCTTCTAAAGCGAAAATTATTATTTTTTATAAAGCTTTGAGGAAGAGCAAAGCTCACAAATATTGTTTTTCTTCTATGAAATGGTTTTCATGCATTCGTTAATAAAAAATTAAATCAAGAAATAAATTCGACTCAAAAACATATAAAATGGGAATTTTCCTACTAACACATGAATTAAGTTTCATTGATGAAATTCCATTGAAAATAAATTTATATACATGCATATTATTCATATTCAATAAATTGCGACAGCGTTATAAAAAGTTTAAGAAATCCTCATATATAAGAAATACATTAGCAATGTTTATTTCCGAAAGTATTACCCTCTGGATCTAAAAAACAGTTTGCCGAAATGATTAGTAGGGCAAATTTTCCATAACTTGAAAACGTTTAATACATTACCCAGCTGTCAAATTATGCAAAATACTAGATATGGTGTTCGTTCCGTACAAACTAATATTGCCTAACTTAGCCGGGTTTCACTGTATTTGCAATGGCATTTTGACGCTAATATTATTTCAGAATGCTTTACATCTTTTGCAAAATTAAATCAGAAATTTTATATAGTAACCGATTGAACTAAAATTTCGTTGCTATTAAATAACATCGTTTCAAAGAATTTGATTGACTTGTACTAAAAATGCTTTCCTTACCAGTATACATTTTAACAAAAAATTATTTTTTTGGACTATTTAGGGGATATAATGTACACTTACAAGAAGAAAATCATAATGTATGGGCTAATGATTCACAACATTAAAAATTAAAACTGGTAATTTAAAGGTAGCTATAATACAGTATATACATACAGACGAAAACAAAACATACCATGTCTTCTAAAAGAAATCGATAATAAGAGAAATCCGGTTCTTCTAAACGATTAACTGAAGATATTGCATAGTCGGTGTTTCCAACAGAAATTTTAGAAGAATTTTGCGAATTCTGATCATAAACGAAGAAGGAAGTGTCGTGGGTCTCAGCAAGCACTAAAGAAAGAGAAAGCCGTCTAGCGATTGCACAGAAAATTAAACCAATATAAAGTGAAGGACCACATTTAGTTTTCAATGATGTTGAAATAAAATTAACAGAATTTACTATTCTGAATTGATATTCCTTGAAGAGAGTATAGGATATTTTTCGAATTAAGCCTTCTTCTTTGCAATTGTATGCTTTTCTAGCTATTTCATCAAGAACACTTTCAAACAACGAAAGTTTTAATGCAGTCTTTCCTAAAATCCATTTTTCTAAAAAATAAGCTGCAACTTCCAAAGGAATTTCCTGCACAGCTGTATATTTTCGATACTTGGCTAAGGAAAAGCAGATATTAATCTCTTTCATACGTGTAACCAGCAGATCACAGTAATATTTTACATTAAGCTGTTTGCAATATTTGTTTTCCTCGGTATTTACTTCTTTTAAAAGTGTAGTCAACGCAGGCTTGAGGAAGTTTAAAATCAATTGACTTTGTATTAAATCATTTTCCCCGAATTGAGATATGTCATAAAAGTTAATGCTGAATTCACATTCAAAAATAAGTTTTTCAAGAAATTCGTAATGAGAATTCCATGGAATCTCAAAAAACATACTCTTCTTACAGACATCGTCAAAACAATGATAAATCTTAGATTGAATAGTCGTAAGGTGCCTACAAAGTTCTTTATGATAGCAATCCAAATGCTTATTTTCCTTTGTAATATAGTTTCTTAAGAACTTCGATTCAAAGTGCCGGCGCCATACTTTATTGGTAAGTTGATCATTAAAAAACGTGCATGAAAGTTGAATATTGACTATATCTTGGAAACTTAGTACGTGCTTAGAAAAAGTTTGTTCAAAAATTCCAGGATGTAAACTAAATATCATCTAAATTCTTAAAATAATTTGTATTATAACTTAGTAGGAATATAATGAGAGTTACAAGCCAGTTATTTCAATCAAAATTCATAAATGATTGTTTGAACAAAAAATCCTCCACAAACTACAATAGTGAGCACGGTTCTCATGAATGCATTTTTTATAATGCCGCCATATATTTTGATGTCACGACGATTGTGTCACAATTTTTGATTAAGCACTTGCATATTTTATAATGTTTTAATGTACTAAATATGAAAGAATTTTCCCACCTCTTTGATTTATAATATTGGTGATTTAAAATTCCAGTTCTCATGTTGTAGAGGTACCCGTCGAAATATAAAGTATTTGGAAGATTATTGAAGTGCTTGTAAAGAATTAGTAAGCTGATAAATTTAATAAAATATTTAGGTACTAACAAATATTTACTAGCGTTGTGTTTGATGTAGAATAAGACTCGAATCGTTCTCTTGAGGTTTATATTGAATTTATCACTATTGAAGTTGCTTAAGTTCTTTGAAATAAATACATTAAAATTAAGTTTCGATTTAATTCTACACCTAAGTATTTCGTTGTTGTATTTGTTGGATAGTATGATCTTCAAATTACAATGTTACCTTAGATACAATGTCTCATTTGCCTTGACGAAATATTGTAAACTGTGTTATATTAATATTTTACATTAATGTATTTTGATAACATTTTGTAAGATACCGTAGATTACTTGTTAATGTACAAAACAGTAATATAAGGATCTCAGTCTTCATTTTCTGTTTTTCCAAAGTTGGAAAATAGCGGATAAACACGAATAGTTTCATATATAGAGATACAAATTATTTATACTTGACAATGTGAGCTTAAAGTCATATGATCAAAAATAAAAAATTCGGCAAAGTTGTTCTTGTTTTATTCAAAATAAGGATTACGTGTAAATTCAGTTAAGTGTGACATAACTTAACAAGTCAAATGCATGTATAAGTTATGCGAAAATCTTGAAAAATGAAAGATAAATATAAACTAATGTAGCAAATGATTGATTAAAAATGCAAAAATGCAAACTTATTATATTATCATTTGAAGACAAACGTCTAAATATTTAGCATGGGTTGTGGAATGGGATAGATGTTGTATCTGTTTTGAACAGAAACACAAATAAAAAATTAGAATAACGCGGCTTCGAATAAATATGTAGAGATTGTAATTCATATTATGATTTGTATAAATTACTTTTGATAAACAACACATTTTACAATCATTTAAGTTAAGAATGTCTATATTAATAAAACAGTGCATTAGAAGGTAAATAGTCATTGTGAATTTAATTCGTACTAAACACTGACATAGTTGCATATTATGTAAAAAATTTAAAACGCCACATTGCAAACTTGATGGTCATGTTGTGCAGAAGAATTTATGCAAATATGCTAGTAGCATTTGGTGTATATCTTCAATATATAATACATTTTTTTCGTATTTTATCCTACTTTTTCAGCCAATTGCAATAGGCTACACATATACAGCAGATGCTTTTCATAACAATGATGTTTGCACTTTATTTAATAAATGTTTTTAAGCATTACTTTGTATGTTTAAACTTAAAAGAATATTTGTTATATTCACCGTTTGATAGTAATTAACAAAATGTAGTCTATTTTTTTACTGCATATTAGTGGACTGCAAATATTATTTACCAGCACGCGCGTGCTTTCTTGTTTTCGTAGCTTGCAACATTCTGTGTTCATTTCTTAAGATGCGTCCAGACGAGAAACTTTTGATGTGCATCATTTGATATACGTCAAAAAGATGATCGTCTGACCGCACTTTATTCTGTCTACTTGGTCTTCTGTTAACCATCTTGATTTTAGCCCAAGACATGTGGTATTTCTTTTTCTGTATCTCCCCATTTCTGATCTTCTTCTTCCTGTGAACTTTTCCTCTTACCATACTCATCGTGGAGTTCAACTGTCTGATAACTTAAATTGGTCTGGTCATGTGTCGTTACGTCTCCACAAAGCTAATTCCTCACTCTTTGCCCTCTTCCGCAATGTTCCCTTTAATTCCACTTCTGCTGTGAAACTCTCTTGGCTCAAGTCCATTGCTCGCGCCATTCTTCCCTATGCATCTCCCTGTTGGTGGCCTTCCCGTTCCTTGTTCCACTCTATGGAACGTTTCCAGAAGCGTGCCTTCAAATGGATCTTTCCCTTGCGATACAAAGATGCCCTTCTCAAATTCTCCACTCTTCCGCTGTCACTCTACTTCCATGCCTGTGATCTCCTCATGTTTAATCGACTGCTCACTCGCAAATTGGATCTTGGTCCTTTTTATCAAATGGACGAGTAGGCGAAGTTGGAGAAGGGCTAAGCAAAGAGGAAATTTATCAAAGATTTCTTGAAGCTCGGTGGCGGGGAAAAGAAATCAATCGCTGTTGGAGAGTCAAGATGTAATTAGCAGCAGTACAAGCACGATTGAAAAACGAGAAGTCCAGCAACAGGGAGAAGCATAGAGAAAAATGGCGCGAGGAATGGATTTGAACAGAGAGTTTCACAGCAGCTGTGGAATTAAAGGGAACATTGCGGAAGAGGACAAAGAGTGAGGAATTAGCTTTGCGGAGACCTAAGGGCACATGACCAGACCAATTTAAGTTATCAGCAAGTTGAACTCCAAGATGAGTATGCTGAGAGGAAAAGTTCACAGGAAGACAAAGATCAGAAGGGGAAGATACAGAAAAGGAAATACCACATGTCTTGGTTGGTTAACAGAAGACCCAGAAGAAACAGCGGGGGTTTAACCTCTGCGACCCCATAATTAGATGGATGGAGCACCTTGTAATTTCTACATGATGCAGTTGCAATAGGTATTAAAGTTTTTGGAACGTTGACTTTGTTATTCCACACAATTTGGTTTGCTAGAGATGGCTCATAAATGAGCAAATGAGCATTTGAAAACATCCTAAAGTTGATAAAAATTTTCAAAGTCTGAAAATTTAAAATTTTGTTTATTATCAATCATACATATCTAGTTGATGATCATCAAAAAATAAAAAGATATAAATAATTTAAACCGAAAAAATTATAAAGTTCAAAAAAATTATTTCTCAAAAAAGTAAGTACTAAATATCACCCTTGTAATAAAATTGCAGCTTTTTTCTACACCAAAATGCAGAAAAAAGACTGCAATACTGCAGCGAGGTCGCTTGATATAATAGGGCTTCAGCAATATATAAGTAGTCTTTCTGATTTAGAGGATGTGAATCAATTTGCATATAAGACTGGAAGGTCAACTAGCGATGCTCTGATTTGTACAACACATTTTATTGCCAGCTTAATAGATAAAAGATTAGTTGCTGTGAAGGGATTTTGACTATAGTTCAGCATTTAACATCGTGCTGCAAAATAAACTTTTGAACTATATTAGACCGCAATCACCTTGGCTTTCTAGCTACATGGACAGTTGGAAACAAGCAGTTAGGGTCTCGGACAACATAATTTCAAAAGAAATTGAAATTAAGGTGGATATACCTCAAGGTGGCCCAATGAGCGGACCGTTATTTACAGAGAACACGAATGAAATAAACATTGAATCGATTAGTGTTTCCTCTGATCTTGGAAGCATTGGAAAATATTCGGAAAACACAAGACTTCTTCACGTTATTAGAGCTGATCAAATTGAAAATGATTTTCAATCATATCATACCGCTATGCTGATACGTTTGTTGGAAGATAAAAACTAAATTCTTAACCCCACTAAATCACAGGAAATTACCTTTTTAATAAACACAGCACTAACGATTTTTTCACCGCTGTTGGTAAACAAGAAATCATTCGTTATGTACCTTGGTTTGATCATTAAGTCAACGTTAACCTGGGAGAGACATGTTAACTCTATTGTTGCCAGAGTTAATTATATTACTAAATCCCTTACCTTCTTGGTTACATTTATGGACCATAGTACGAAAGAATTCATCTTTAAAACGTACATCGCTTCAGTTGTTTTATATGCCTGCAAAGTATGGGTTCCTGGACTTGAAAAAAGACTTTGTTCTAAACTCAGAAAATGCATCAAGTTTTTCTCTATTGTTGCACATGTTGACCAGATGTACTTAATAAATATGATGAATCAGTTATTCTATACAAGATTCGAAAAAAACAGTTTTAAAAATTCAAAGTGATGAGATGCATCCAATGTATCATAAGTTACAAAAAAAACGCCAAGCGCAAACTACCCGGCACATGGTATCCCTTCCTGCAGCTCGTACTGAGTTATATAAAAGGACATTTTACCACGCAGCCTGCAAATATTTGTTTGATGACACTTACCCATCTTTTCTATGATGAACGTTGTTTGTGTGTAGTATTCCTATTTATTGTATAAGTACACTACAGGAATAAAAGCGTTACAAATAAATAAATAAATAATACCATCAAATAAAAATTAAGAATACTTTTTAACTTTCTTCCATATTATATATTGAAGTTATTCCATCATTTGAGAATTTTCATAAGTCTTTTACCATTTCTTCATCATTACAGTAAGTGAGATAATAATTGGAGATCATTAAATCCACAATATTCCAAGAAGTCTTCCCTCATCATATGACAAGATTCTCATCCAGAATTAATTTTATATAATTTTAACATCATATCCAGTAATGTGGGAAAGTCTAAACTTCATATTTTACCATTATTAATCCTCATATGCTATGATCATCATTGAGACATCAAGATTCTCATGCAGAATTAATTTTATATCATTTTGACAACATCTCAAGTATTGTGGTAAAGTCAGAACTTCATATTTTATCATTGATAACTCAATAATCCTCATATTCTATGATCATCATCATTACATTAAGATTCTATAAAAGAATTATTTTTTATTTTGTGGGAAACTACTTAGTATGTCTTTGAACAGCATTTGGACCATGAACTGAACTTCCCTACTTTGGAATTAATTTGTTAAGATGTCATCATATCATCATTAAGTCATACCTCTTGGGATTTACATTGGACCATGTCACTCAGTCATTGAATTAGCCTCAAATAATTTTAGGAATTTCTATGGATAATCATCAAGGACCTATATACCTTAGAACCTTAGAACTAATGAGCTCACATTTAAAGACTTCATTAATTTTTATCATCAAGAGGACCAATTTTTGGGACCTAATTTTTATAAGACATTGTTGCCCATGTTCTAAAGTATTTTTTAACATCACTTAAATTTTTGGCATGGGTGGGACTTGAACCTGTAACCTCTCTGGCCAGAGTCTGGCACCACTAGAGACAAGAGCAGGGGAAGAAATAGACGAGTTGATTTTGACACACTGACAACGATTGGACAGGTAAGACTGAAAGAATTCGATGAAATCAGCATCAAAGCCAAGTAAACTTAATTTGACAATAAGTATAGAATGAGGGAGTCGATCAAAAGCTTTAGAAATGTTAAGAAAGATAATGCAACCAGGATCATTACGATCAGGGTGGAAATAGCAGTTTTCAATCAAAGTGAGCAAGTTAGTGATGGCAGAACGACCTGGAAGGTTACCATGCTGAGAAGCGGAGATGAGGTGACGAATTTTAGGAAAAACGTAACAAAAGACAAAACGCTCAAAGATGATTGACAGCCGAAAAAGAATAGCTATTGGATGATAAGAAGTGATTTGAGAGGAGGGAAGCTGATTGGATTTTAACAATGGAGAGATCCAAAATGTTTTCCAGCAAGGCGGAAAACGCTTAGAGGAGCAAATGTAGGAGAAGAGATGCTTTAAATGGATGGAAAGAGTTGAGGAAGTTTCGTGCATTACAAAGGATGGGACGCCATCGGGATAGCAAGAACCAGACAACTTGTAGGACTGAAGCATGAGGGAAATATCATGGGTGTTGAAGACGATGTCACATAGGCGAATCAGTGGGGAGGTCGCAGGAGGACCAGGACAGAGAGAGACAGGATCGAAGAATTCGAGGAGAAATAGACATTGAAGAGATCAGCTTTCTCCAGATCCAAGTGAGCAGAAAGATGGTTCCAATTCAAGCTGGGGAGGTCAGGTTTGGAATGCAGGGAACGCAAGAAAGCATAAGAGTCTTGAAGAGATCCAGATGCGAAGCTGGACAACAGAAAGTTTTTGTCGAGTTCCATGAAGTTGATAACGTCTTCTGTAAGAGAAGATAGTTTCGATGAATCGGAAGAACTGTAACAGCTTTTGAAAGATTCGACTTTATTCAAGGAGTGTACAGTAAGGGATGAGATATAGATAGGGAGAGAAATACGCTTTTTAAGATGACGAGGAACAAAGGATGAAATAACGTGGTGAAGGAAGGTGTACCAGTCATCAGCAGAGAAAGAGTCATTAAACATGGGGAATGAGGAGAGAAGAGCAGCATTAAGAGATAGAAAGTCACTGTTAGATCGAGGATATTGAGGAGTGGCAGGACAAGCAGATGGGGTAATAGAATTGACAGACAGGCAAACAAATGAGTGATCAGACAGTTTAACCGGAACAGGGACAACAGAGGTGTCAAAAATACGATCGGGGTGAGAGCAAAAAACCAAG
>CABFPE010000023.1:320490-331614 GCA_900660155.1 Hofstenia miamia
TGCGTTTCTAAGTGCAAAACATTGCTTAACAGTCTCTTTGAATTTAACAATGAATGTGTTTCAGTCAGTCAAGTTGGTGATTTTATGTCCCAACATAAAAATCATGCATTGTTACGTAATGAATTTCGAGATGTCATAAAAACTAAATTAAGTGCTGGGTCAGCACGAAGCTATATCAAAGCTGTGAGAGAAGAATTTTCAACTTTTTTGTTTAAAAGTGATGCAATAGGTTCCAATGACAAAATGATCTTAATGGAGGATTTGCTAAAGTTTCAAAACTCCTATCAAGGAGAGCGCACGACACAAGAAAATCTCGTCAAATCTTCAAGAAGCGAAGAAATGCTTCCACTCTCTATTGCCAATGAATATATATCAAATTCAGAAGAATTCAGTGAGAAGCTGCTACTTTTAAAAAAGGAAGACGTCACAAATGATTTGTTGCGTGCTGCTAATTATCATTTAATCATACTCTCCTATTTAGTGTCAGGACATCGGGCTGGAGTACCAGTCAATATACAAATGTATGAATTTAAGAATGCACTGGAATCATTTGAACAATATGTATCTAAAAACCACAAAATGCCGACATTTGTAACCATATCCGTGCATCAGCATAAAGAGAAAAAAAATGGGGATGCCCATTTGCGGCTTCCAGTTAACATGTTCTTATTGTTCAAAGCATACTTTGAAAATATTCGCTCTCACTTTGCTGCACCAATTCTTGAGACATATTATACCAAACGTAAAAATTTGAAAACTACTACAGGTGCTCAAAGAATTAGAATAATGAAAGAAATTGACTGCAATGAAGGAGTTCATTACTTGTTTATTACAAACACGGGATGTCACTTCCAACTATCAAGACCACAATTGACACAATACTTTAAAAGATACTGTAACAATAATGAAGAGGTTACTAGATTCCTGCCAACACTATGGCGTGGCACTTTAGCAACCCATTTAGCGATCGCATGTCAGACTGATAAACAGCGTGATGCTGTATGTCGGTATTTGTGCCATTCACGACCAGTTTTGAACTGCCTTTAGTGCTTGAACTTCCTGGAAATTCTATTTCTTATTGCCTTCGATTTATTGTCTTGTCTAAATGTATTCCTTCGTGCGGTTGCATCCACTTGTATTGACTTCATGTATATGTCACTGTTGGTATCTTCCGCATAGGACATATATATATTTTTTCTGTTTTTAATCCTTTCAAAGCTCTTATTCCAATCACTGTCATTTGTAAGTGATATGATGCTATGGTTTTAATAGAAAAATCAACCCTTTATTATTCTCAGTTTAATGACTATTGAGAAAACCAATATTTGCATTGTCACATTTTTCCCCAGCTTTTTTAAGGATAAGAAGCCCAATCTTCTCAGGGTTAAAATAAGCTTTAATAAGCTGTGAGGTTAATCAAGATGTTTAATTAAATTTAAAAAAATATGTGCTGGTTATTTTCTATATTTTGTTAACCATGTACATGTTCATTTAAGTTTAAGTGATAATGGTTGTAGATTCATATATGCTTAGATGTCGACTTTTTGCATCTACTTTGTAATATTCATGTTAAGAATGTTTTAGTTAATTCACTTAGGAATTTTACTTAACTAATCACTGTTCTTATCATTGGAATTATTTTTTTCTAATGGCTATATTTCTTGCCATTACTTTATCATAATTTACAGGTAATAACCATATGAATCAAATAGTTGTGTTTGAAATTAAAGTGCTTGCATAGAATACATGTATATTCTAATGCGGATGGAATAGTATTTTTGACATATTACTAGTGCATTAATTTTATATGAATTTAGTGTTTGTATGTTTTCAGATGGCACAGGGTTGTCAAAAATTGAAGGCCAAGTCGAAATCACAAGGTTCCATTAATAAACATTCAGTTCAGAAGCTTCGCAAAGGACGTAAGATATTTCTTATACATATATATTAAGCTAGAGTAAAGTTGATTTAATATGTTACATATATATCGTGTTTTTATAAACTATTAGTATATTCATACCAACGCATAAACTTTAGATTTATTTAGACAGCACCATTGCTTGCTCTAGAAATACTCGTAAAATCGCATTTTCCAAAATAGAAATTTGCTTAACTGCTTCACAGCAAAGTGCTTTCATACAATAAAACTTCTCAATTATGATTGCAATAAAACCTCTCAATTATGATTGTAAGAAAAAACTCCCTGAACTGCTGCTGTTATTAATCTTTACTAAAATAATCATTTAAACATTTATGAGGTTTTAAAAGAACCGACTTCTCTGTTAATTTATCATCAGACATTAGATTATTAGTATTTAGATATGTAAAAACAATGTTTATTGGAAAAACAAAGTGGATTTAAATAGCTATACTGTACAATGCAAACAAAGAGTTCATTGCAACAAGGAATTTGACATAATTTTTACGGTTTGGACATATATTATTTATTGTCTCTGCTAAATTTAGCATAAAGGATTACATGGATTTTAAAATATTTTATTAGCTTTGCTTCTTAATGCATATCAGAAAAATTGGCTATTCTGATTTTTTTGTCTATCTCTGTTTCGCAGAGGGAGGGGGCAAGTGACACCTATGCCCCACATTGCGTTCAACTATACTATTGAGCAATGTGTATACTCGATTTTTACATGTATATTAGATCGTCTTCCTTACATTATCAATAGAACGTGGTATTCTCTAGAATCTTTGAGTCTGTCTGGAGACATTGGTCCAGTACAATGTTAAAGTATTTTACCGCTGTTGCATTTTTAGCAGGAAATCTAAAATAATATTGTAGGAACCCAACTTTATCCTTAAAACTATTTGTACTGCTGCTTAATTATATAATTTTTTGGTTTCTTTGTAAGAATAACTGCCTTAAAAAACATAATTATGGTTGTGTGATACGGAATCCAGATTTTTTGAAGACATGAACCCTGCATGTCAAGATCCGTAAAATGCCATTTTTATTGAAAAAAGTATTTTTAAAACATTTTTTCTGAAAAAACATGGTTTGAATCAAAATGAATGAAACGTACAGAATAATAAAATAATAATGATAAATAGTGTTTACTCACATGTATTACTTTTAATTCATTTAACTGCAATTTTCTTCTTACATAAAATTTGATGGCAAATTAATATTCAAATTCCCGTTTTCGTAAATATATTATGTACTAGTGTACAAAGTAATCTCATCAGTATCTATATACCCAATAGCATTCAAAAAATTATTAACTTTTTTTAAAAATTACTAATGATTAAGCTTGATTAAATATTTTTAAACAAAATTTTTCGGTTAAACGCTTTTCTGTAGAAATTTCTGCCTTCGTCTTGGAAATCCTAACATACCCCTGCGCTGCGTAATTAGTTATTGAGTTTTATAAGCGGCTCTAAAATTTCGTAAGAAACAAAATTTTAAGAGCCATTTTTTACCAAAGACAAAGTTCTGAAAAACGCATGTGCTTTAGAGTATACTTGCTTCATATGTAGTCTTATTTGCACTTCATTGCTACTTCTTCTAGTAGAGCGTAATTATCAACATTAAAATATCTGCAATTTTTTTTGGATTTCATAGATTCTGGAGCTCATATACACAGATCCAAAGAAAATTTTTCTTGAAATAAATTGGAATTTAATAATGAAATGAAATTATTGATGTAATCGTTAGAATTGAAATGACTGTGGATGAATGCAAATTAATTGATTTAAGTGTTGAATTTATATTTCTTTTTGAATATAGGGAAGCAATTTTTATTAGTATTTGAAATAAGTGCTAAATATTTAATATTTTGTCTCTTGTATTTCCACAATTGTTACTGTATGCGAATTATTAATCATCTTAGCAAATATATTTTCCAAGCTATATGTGTCTTTTAACTGGATTTTGGAGAGACAGAGCGCCTCTAGTTCTCTGTGCACAAGATCAATTTATTGTTCAACTTGTATTAACCTGCTATTGCTTCTCAAATCGCCGCAATTCTGAATAACTAGTTCGAAAACTCTGATTTTCAGATAAAATACAAATTATTCAACCAATTTTTTAGTTTAGTTTAAACAATTTATGCTAAAACTGCTGGCTCATAGTCTAACAGTTCAGATTTCATTAAATAAACCATTCAATTACATTCTTACAGTGCAATACATGCATTCCAATCTTTACACAATTGTTAAATTGAAAATGCTATTGTCCTATGCTTTGTAATTAAAAACTGCTATTAAATACAGTTTTAAAATTGTTTAATATATATTTCTAATTAATTTTATATTTTAGCCAAATTCATACAATCAAAAAAGCAATTTAAGTGTAAAGAGCAGAGCCATAAGAAGGTAATGCTTTCAAATGTTGTTTATAATATCTCATTGTTGCTGATAACTTTAGTTTAAATTCATATATTTATGGTGTTATGAATTTTTAATGATAAATTTAGATTGTTGAAAAAGAAATTCGCAAGAAAATAGATGGGCAAATTTCAAACAAAATTGGTCTCGACAGAAGTCACTTAAAAGTAGTGTCATCAGCATTAGGAAATGAAACAAAAACAGCTAATAATTAAATGTCAGCTATGTTAAAAAATCATACAACAAAACATTGTAGAAATATAATGTTTGTTGTAAGTAAATATTTTTTCTTGATCTATTTAAATATTCATTAGATATTCAAAGAAAAGTTGATTGTGAAAATATGCAAGCCATGCGCCTTTAAAAAATTCTTATCTATTCTTAAAAAGGTTTAAGAAATACTTCATGCTATTGAGATAACCGCGAAGCAACTCGTTGTGAAATTCAAAATATATTTGCATCCAATATTTATCTTTATAATGCAATTTGCGATTTTATAAGATTAAGCTTAAGGAACTACCCAACTCATGATAAGGCTAATCTATGATGGGGTCAATTTTTGTAATAATGTTTATACTTCCATGTAACTTAATATATATATTAATGTTTATACTTCCATGTAACTTATATATTTTATATATATATTGCTTCCATTTTAATATTTAATGCATTTAATTAACAATTCTACTATGAACAATTTCCTAATTTTACAATTTCCAACAAGAAAATCACCACAAGGCACATATCTTCTTTCAAATAAAACCCCACTTTTGGCCAACATCCCCTTTTTAGATGATATATACAAAAATAATATACTATGACAACATTCAGACCAAAGCAGTTAAATTGTACATTGTTTTAGACAGAAAGTATTATAAAAAGTGTTTTATCTTTAATTTCAATTTTCTCAAAATGTATATTTTGCTGCATTTGTATTATTGATTCTTGTTTGCCATTTATTGGCATGATGGATGCTCTTATGCTGCCAAAATTTGGCACGCATGATCAAAATGAAAGAATTTATAAAATGACTTAAAGATTTTTCGAAAATCTTGTTTTTTTACATTTTTTACGTTAAAAAATGCATTTTTTCATCGTAAAGTGCATGTTTTTACATAAAATGTCTCTGAATAATGACCTTGTGGTATCTTAATGATAAAAAATTTCTGCCGCTTCATAAAGGTATTCTTTCTGATTACAACTGGATTCAAAAAATTTAAAGGGTTCAGAAAAATTTAAAAAATAGATAAAATATTGAAAAATTCATAGAAACAGGTGTCCATATTGCTGATAATTTTGTAAAATCTAGAAATATTTTAATGCACTATCCTAATAATGATAAATGTAACACCTGATGATACCTTAATCACAAAATAGATATCATTAGTTGGGTAGTCCTTTAAGGAAAATGTCAGAAATACAAAAACTGCTTTTAATGCTTAAGGTCAGATTTTTTTAATGCTAAAAACGCAATTGTATTAAGAGTTCTAAATGTTGCAACTAAAAAGTACTTACAAAGGAACAAAGTATATTGAACCCATATGACCAACGTTATAATTTTTATACATTTATACTCAAAATATAGAGCATAATCTAAAATTGGAAATGTTTCTTCTGAAGGTCTGCCTACGTTCCTTCAAAAGGCATATTTATTTATTTTTTTCTTATATAGTGCACAACCTTTCTAGTAAAAGCTTTAGTGCACTTATTTACAAAATAATCTATAAATGTAAAGTGTCAAGTTGCTCAATGAAGAGATTGTGTTTAACATCTTTTTTAAAAGTCGCATTGTTTTCCGCATTTCTAATTGATATTGGTTTAGGAGTTGAAAAGTTTTGGGGCGCCGCATCAAAAACCACAGTCAGTTTCAGCATTTTTATTTAATTGAAACGGTGAAATGAGGACCTTTAATCATACGAGAATCAGCGATGACGGGAGATAATAAATCCTGTAAATCACATGGAGCCAAATTTCTACAGGCCTTCCAGACAATGAGACATTCTTTAAAAATAATTCTAAATTTGATTGTGAGCCAGTGCAGTTCAATGATAGCAGAGGATATGTGGTCATTATAACCTAAATGGAAAATTAGAAGCGCACAACGATTTTGGGCAATTTATAGTTTCTTGATTTGATTATCTAGAATATCTAAAAGAAGAGAATTCGTATAATCCATTATTCCAATAAGCAGTTGATGTATTAGCATTTTCACTTGAGTAATTGCCAGAAATTTATGAATCTTTGAGATTGAACGGAGATAATAGTTCCAAGTTCTAATAATAGAGCTAATTTGAAACTCCGTGATAGTTCGAACAAACATCCAAGAATTTTTAATGGTTTCTCAAGATTAATTGGAGAGACAGTTTCAGTTAGCTGAGTACCAATAAACACAATTTTAGTATTTGAATTGTTAAAGCGTTGAAAAATAACTGTTAAAATGTTTGCAATTTTCTCAATGACAGATTCTATTTTATTGAGATATTGATCATCCCTTTTTAAAAATCATGTAAATCTGGATATCGACCGCATAGAGATGATGATCATAGTCGAGTGACATAAAAAATACCTGATAGAGGAATTATAAATAATAAAAAGCACAGGCCCCAAAACGGTTCCTTGAGGAACGCCAAATAACATTTCACTACAATTAGAATTTAAAAAAGAAACACATCATTTATTTAAAATGTTCCGTCATGCCGCTGCCATTATAAAAAAGTTTCCCACTATAGGATTTACAAAATATTAATACAATTACGTTTTTTTATATTATTTTCGGTAAATTTAGTTTGTATTTATATTCATCTTTTTTGTTTAAGCTTGGTTCCTTTAATTCTATATATTTTAATTCCATGATGCTTAGTTGAAAATTATCAATTGCCTTGGATAAAATTTTATACGTAAATTTCATATCACAGTTCTTTAAATGATCAGGGAGTAACAAATCTTACAGGTTGTAGATAAATTACTGTATATTGCTATTTTAATGAGTTATCGTATAGTCATTGTTGTAAAATTTATATCCTAACCATAATGAACCAGAAATATATTTTTGCTTAAAGATTTTTAAATGCTTTTTAAAAGATTTCAATTTTTCAATGCGTTTAATTTCCTTAAGTAGCGAATTCCAGTTTCGAATGGCGACATTAATGAAAGATTTCTTTATAACTGTTTTTTAGACTTAACACATGTAAAATGTCAAATTTTCTATAAATCGCATCACTTAGATCAGTAAATAAAATGTTTGCATAATTAAGGTTTCCCATAATAAAAGCATGGAAGAATTAAATAATCGCACATGGTGGTAACTGCTTAATTACTAGCGTCATACTTCTTATACCTATAGCTAATTTGCTAACTGTTATATTAATGTGAGTGTTGAATTTTAACTTTGAGTCAATGGTTACGCCTAAGTACTTGAGAGTGTCTACAATAGGTGCATTAACATTATTTATTTTCAGTCACTTTGGAAACATCATAGTTACTTTTATTGGGCTGCAGTTTTTGAAAAGATCAGCAATCTTATTAAGTGTCTTGGAAATATTCTTTCCAGCAAATACGAGAGTGTGGCGTTATTACCTCTCTTGCTACCTCTTATGTCACTTACAATTTTCCAGAAATCCTTCGCAGTCTTACGCGATTTAATCCAATTTCTTTTGGATTGCTTTATTGCCTTATCTAGCTTCTTGATATAATACTCAAATAATATCCACTTGCCTTCATGATAAGCAACGTCATGTTTGTTCATCACGTCCTTAGTAGTAGTTATCAATTGCTTCCTATTATAACTGATTAATCGAATCAAAGGCTTTTGAGAGATCTAAACAAGCTATAGCTACAAATTTATTAGAATCAAGTGATGCTCTCCATTTTTCAGTAGCATGTAATAGTACGTCAGTTGTTTAAAAATTTTTGCAGAATCCAAATTGGGCGTTTGATAATAAATTATACTTATTAAAATGTTCAATTATTTGATTATGTAATAATCTTTCGAATATTTTGCTTATTGGAGAAGTAATTCAAATTGGTCAATAATTAGTGGCAATTAAATTATCGTTTTTCTTAAAAATAGGAGTAATGTGGGCAAGTTTTAGATAATCTGGGAAGTGATTGCATTTTACAGATTCATTAAAAATGAAATTTAAAGGACTTGCAATGATTTGTTGAAAAAATTCTGGTGAAAAAATTTTGAGCGGTTTTTGTATTTAATTAGAGGGCCGTTGTATTTCCTATATTGACAAAAGTCTTGTTTAGTTCATTAGGTATTTCTAAATAGTCGGTAAGATTATTTCCATTTGGATCTTTAATCACATCAATTGAGATTGATTTAGATCGCTTACAATTTGTGATTTCTTGTATTAGCTTCCATTTTGAACTTTCATTTGGAAGGCGCGCATATTCATTTTTAATGAATTCTTTGAACGCTTTACGAGATTCAATATTCGATGCATTTCTAGCATTTTATATGCGGCAAAATTCTTGCTGGTTCGCGAATTTATAAAATTTTTATACGTTTTGTTCTCTTCGCGAATCAATGCATTGCAAGTCTCAGTTATCCAAAGTTTATTCGAAATAGTATTGTTAGCTTTGGAGTTTGTACTGGATTTTATTTTCTTTTCAGGTCAAAATCTGTTAAGATAAAATTCAAAAATTTCTAAAAAGTTTTCCAGCATTTCATTTAACTTTGATGCAGAATATACAGGAAACCAATTGATTTAAAATTATTAATATTTTCAATACACTTTTCACGAGTTTTAGTCCATTTCATGGTAATTTTTGGGGTTTAATGACACTTATGAAATTTGATAGATGTAAAACAGTGATCAGAAAATGGGCATTCAGCAGTGGTGTACCGGAAGTGTGTATTATTGTTCTCAGCTAATACAATGTAGTCAATTAGAGTCCTACTCGATAATGTAATTCTAGTAGACAATGCTTTGTTGGTCAATATAAGATTAAATGTGCTCAAAAACAGATCCATTTTACATTGATCATTAGCATTAAAATAATTAAGGCCAAGTGATAATTCTTCTAAATCAAACCATTTAGAATTTTTTTGGTTATTCACTGTGCTCCTCAAACTCAGTACATGTCGATCGAAAATATCTAGAAGGGTCTTATTAAAACTAGAGAATATTTCATTAATGTGTATATCGATTTCAAAATAACGAGACGCTGCTAAGTCATTTGCCAAATCCTGAAAATTTAATTATTTCCATTTCCTCTTAAAAAGCACCTGATCAGATACTGGTTGTGCTTTAAATGACAATATATTAAATAAAATGGGAAAGTGATTGGGAAAGAAGGAGTATGTGTTGTCTGTCATGATATTTAAAAGTATATTATCGTCTTCAATCGTGATGAGTAAATCCAAAATATGTGTAGGGACAGTAACATGTTGTTGTAGTAAGTGTTCATTTAGCATTTCTTTAAAAAATAATAGATGAGCTGTCATTTTGTTTGTTTACAGGGATGTTAAAATCACAAAGGATAAGAAACTTATTATTCAGTAATAGCAATTTATCCAAATAGTGGGTAAAATCAACAAAAAATTCTTTAAGGCTAAGGTAAGGTGAGCGATATATCAGAATTATCTTAAGACCATACGATAAATGAGTAAAAATCATTTCCGCTGATTCAAAACTAAAATAAAGATTCACATTGGAAAAAGTAGGTTTAAGACTTGAAAGATAAGGGAAGTCGATACCGCCTCCCCTTGAACTTTTAAATTCATAACCTTCAGGACACAGCTGGTAATCACAAAAGTCACCTGCTGTAAACTATGTTTCAGTGATAGAGCAAATAATGAAATCATTTTCCACAACGAATTCACAGATGGCATTTTCCTTACCATTGATGGACCAGGGATTTATTAATACACAAAGTAATGAATAAGTGTCCAAGGACTAAGTCTTATGTCAATCAGATAAAGAGATAGGAGATCCATTGTGTAGAAGCTTACAATTTCGAATAGTTAACTCTTTTTTATTATATCCATGTTCATTTATAAGTTCTGTCACTTTTTCTTAAATATTTCTTTTCCAGTGAAAATTGCTCTTTGTCAAGTGCACGTGAAATAAATATAGGAGTACCATAATTCCTCAATTCATAGGCACTATTTATTACTTTCCTAACATCCCACATAGTTTTACAACGAACAGCAACTTCTAGATCTGCCATCAAAATACTTTCCCATTCGACGAAAATCATCAATATCAACTGTATCCTGATTAATATAATTTAAAATGTTTATTACATGAATATAATCAAATAAACATTTCTAAAATAAGATTACAAGAATAGCATATTGAATAAAAAATTAAATAAAATCTGCATTATAAAATTTACAAACAGTACTATAAATATCCAATACTCTGCTCGGCCCGGCTCGTTGACAAGTCTGGTCCTAGAATAGAAAGGTCTACTAGGTCAATGACAGCGGTGAATAAGATAAGATAAGATATTCTATATTTAGAGACTTTTATTAACAATTTCAGAAACTGATAAGTTCTCTAAATAGCGTCAATAATGTACAAAAATAATAAAAAGACATGAAATATATACAAGAAAAGCGTCATTTTAGGCTACGGATATTATAGTCTTGTAGTAGTAGTATAATCAGTATTATAAAATTTGTAGCCTACCCAAGCTTTTCCACAGATGAACTTTTGCTTTAGAATTAATTCCTTAACACGTTTGCGAAAGTGTTTTACATTTTTAATACATTTGATCTCTTGGGGAAATTCATTCCATTGCCTAATTGCATTATTTATAAAAGAATTTCGC
>CABFPE010000023.1:334906-395996 GCA_900660155.1 Hofstenia miamia
TTTTCCTATTATGATTTTTTAGCATCGTTTGCAAATTACTGCAATTAATTTATTGAATAAAATGATTCGCACGTTTTTACGATTTAATTGTTTCATTTGGATTAATTATGAAGGTTTAACTTTAAACTGCCCAACCTACGTTCTATAAATATTTTAAGAACTTTAATTTGAGAATTGTATGTTTTTGTATTTATAAAAAGGCCACCGCTTAATTTTCTCCATTTCTATAATATATTTGCTCAGAAGTGATTTGTCCTTTTAAGCGCACGGTGAGCAAATTGTCGCAAAACAGAATTTGTAATGTGCTTAAAATGAACACAACGCTGTATTACGATTTTTCATCTAGTACAACATTATGAAATACAGCAAAAAATTTTTAGCAACAACGCAAAAGCGAACATTACACTTTGAACTGCCATTGTCAAATTCAAGACATTAAATTTGTTGGGAAATCAAATTACTCTACTGGTAATTGACATATTTCTAACAGTATGCTTTAGTTTCTTTTCAAAATTTAGATGTGAATAAAAAATATTTAACTACTCAATTTGTTTTACATGAACGTCATTGAAAGTAAGTTTATATTAGGAAATGTCAGTATTATCAAAAATATTAAATGTTTATTCAAAACGCAAAATCTTTAAATTTGGATATTTTAAGCAAGATACCTAGCCGTTTTGTTCTTTCGAAGCTTTGGAGATATTTTCAAATAGCTTTTTAATCCGGAATAGTACAACCATACAGATGGACGGTATTGGAAAAAATGGGGACGAAAGTTAACCAATCTGACTTACGCAACAGTACATGCAAATCAATGCAGTGAATGCTATATAAGTTATAGACGGAGACCGGATTATAATTTGAGCACCTAAAAACAACTAAAAACCCCAAACCACTACTTTTTAATAGCACCACCTTATCTACTCGTTTCCATTTTAAGCAACTATTTAAACTATTTAAGCAACTATTCGTTGTCTTAAATTCTATTAGTTCGTCTATTTTACATGATTTGGGCAAGCAGAAACTCCATTGTGTTCTAGAGAAGAACGACGGCTTAAAGCAGCTTCAAGATGTTGTGGAAATGCTGCAATTTGGGTAAACAATTCCGGCAGAATACGTTTCTTTTGAATGGTCTTCCACTGACTTTACTGCCATCAAGGAAGCCCCAATTGTTGCTTGTGAGGTTGAGCGTAGCTTTAGCCCTTACAACGCAATCCTTTCCAACAAACGTCACAATTTACTTGAGACGTTCATGAAAAAACTTTCATATTCGTACTGTAATGATATCTAAATATAGTTTCGTTATTACCTATTTTTTAATTTTTAAAACCTATTTTGAGCATTTTATAGCACTTAAGCACCACCTAAGATGGTCTCTTTTTAATACCTAAAATCCGGTCTTTGTTTATAAACAGTATGTTGCAAAATAAATTTTTGCTTTTTGAAGGTTTACGTTAGTATCATATGCTCTTCTAAGTGTACACTTAGGATGTTTAGTTTCAGGGTGTAGATTTTATTCAAAGGATTTGATGGCTAGCAACATCAGTTTTCTTACCAGCTTTGAAATTTGCGGGTGTTTCGTTTGGTGCAATTTCTTCAATGACAACATATTTAAATATCTCTACATTGCAGCAAGATCGATTTTTTATCCGAAATCGAACTTTGGATTTCTAAGAAAATCGATTGAAAATCATATTTTCGATCACTTGGTGATATTTCTCCGTGCATTTGTTTAGAAAACCGAAAAATGAAGAAATTTTTCTTGTCAGGTTTGTCTGAGATGTTTCTAATTTCCTTTAATTTAAATGGGTCGTACTTGAACTTCAATTTTCTGTCCATGCCCATCTCTGTAGCCACAAAACTTTGTAAAAGAATAACTATGTCCCAGCATATGGCTGATGATTCATCTTCAAATGAAGAATAATACAACATTGACGTTTGAGGTATGGATTGGTAAAAAAACAACACACGAGAAGATTTGGTTATTTGCTTAACTATATTTTAGTACAATATTATGCATGAAAACGAAGACATTGCCATCCTGTGTGATAATTCATTTTTTTCGTGACGATTATCGATAATATATACATTTTTTCTAATTATAGGAAAAACATTACGAAAGAAAGGATGCCACTATTTTTTCTATAATGTTTTAACTAACCAAGACAAAAATGAAAGTTTTGATTTTTAAGCTATATATTCTGTTAATTTTTTTAAAAGATTTTACATAAAATTTTACGTAAACAACTCTATTTCTTGGATAAAATTGAAAGAATATTGCGTACAATACTTATAAATTTAGTGACGCCATTCGTGTGAATTGCTAGTTTTTAGTAGGAAATAATTTCCTCCATAAAAATGTCTTATTCCCCATATATTTTGTAAATTGGGGAATAAAATTAGCAAATATGTTGAAAATTGTAATAGAAAGCTTAACCATATTTTCGCATGTATCAAAGTTAACATCCTTTCATTGTAAGAATAAGTCAATGAATATAAGGAAATTCACATTCGTGTTTAATGGTTTGAGGTTTTTGGCCGGCCGCTCATTTTCATCTTTAGCCGTTACCGACTGCGTTTGTGAAAATATTGAAGACGTTCCCGGACGTAAAAATTTTATTTTTCATTATTTATTTGGACTTCCACTCATCTTAATTAAAGCTCATTATATTCTAAAAACTGCTTAATTCACTTTGGATTTTAGTTTAAGATTTAAAAGAAACAGTAACCTTAGGCCTGCTAAAAATCGTGACTTGAAAATCGAAGCAGTGGTCGACCATTAACCGTTACCAATCGAAAAACACTAATTCACATGCAGCAACTCTGAAAACGTCAATAAACTACTAAACATTTCAATTAATATATTACACACTCGGATTACGGCGTTTTGATTTCTATTGAATATATAACTTTGTATTTTTTAGACTTCCAAAATATTTAAACACTTTTTAAAATTATTTTGTAAAAATTTGACATTGAGCTTTGAAATTTTCGGACATTTTGAGAGATAGTCCAAAATTACTTTTTGTGCATTTGATCCATCGGATGCTCATTTCGGGATGTGGGTTGATAAAAATCTTAAATCCAAATCTAGAAACAATTTAGGATTAAATATTCCTTCCGGAATTTGAGTCAAAGCTTAAAATAATTCATAGATTTTCATGTATGGAATATTCTTTCATTAAGGGCTCAAAATGTGTTCAGTTAAAACGCAGATTCGATAATATCGCCTTAGATTAATAATATATAAATGTAATTATAGGTTCATATATTGTTTTATATTCCTCTGAATAATGAAATAGTTTTGCCTAAGTGCTTTGATATATGCATTATCCGGTAAATTTGTTTCAATGTCTACGTTTAACATTTTGCTTCATTATAAGAAATGACAAATATAATTGAAACCTAAGACACTTGTATTATTAATGTAACAAACATCACAAATATTTTGTAGAATATTCCTTTCCTCAACGGATCCAAGAATTACTATAACCTTTTTTAAAAGAATGCAATTCATTAGAAGGACAATATATAAAGTTTGGTGAGAAGAAATACAAAATAACAGCCTATATGTTTGATTTTCAGAAAAGCTTTTGTTTACATGCACTTGAAATGTCTCTTCCTACGATACTCTTAATAATTTTATTGTAAAATGAACCAAAAGTCCTAGTACTTTACTACTCAGGCGTAAGTTTTCAAAGCCGTTAGTATCATGTATCTTGAGTGATGGATATTAGTGTTTCATCATTATCAGATGGAATAATCCCTAGAATCTTCTAGCTTTAGGGTGTCATGGTATTAAAAAGCTCTGGAATAAAAATGTGGAATATTTCATCATTCATGTACAGATCTAATCAAAACACTGACAGCAGAAAACCATCCTGCATTAGAGATAAATATATAAATTGATGAATTAATTATAATAATAGGCAGCCCACAGTATAGCCTAATAATAAGGTTTGAGTTCTGGTATTCAAATTACAGAATGCATCAGTATTGACTAGAATTAAAAGTTTGGTAGGATGCGCAAGGTTAAATTTTTGTTGTTTCAAGGACAACTGTTTATGTTCAAAAGTTAAGAATTTACCACGATATTCCACGGGGTACTGTTCTCAGTGTTTATGTTCATATTTAGAATTGAATCTATTTTTCATTAAGTTGATACATCATATTCTTATCTCATACATAGTTACTACAGCAAAATATGATGCTCTTAAATTTTGCCTAAACTATCTGTATGTAAGCATGAAGAAAATACATTATATTATATTCTATCATCTGTTCTAAGAAACCGCGAATTGAAGCAATCTCCTGAAATTGTAACCAAGAACATTTGAAATTTGAAAGATTTAAGCACCTTTTACCCATACAATAATCTTTAAGTGAATGTTGAGAGTCTTTATATATGTAATCATATTCAATCATTGGATATCTCTTATATTTTCGCGTTCACCTACAGCTAACTTAAGTTGGCTGTGGTTCTCCCCATGTCTTTGTTAATTATTGATTAATTAGTTTGACAGGTACACCAATCTATAGTTAATCTCCATCATATAGCATTTCTATACACAACAATGAGCACTAATCACAACAAGCCGTCAATGAATCTACCTTTCATTATTTACTCATACACTCGTTTTTTGGTCATTATTTGTTCATTCTTTCCTGATATCTAAAAATGTGGTTTTGTTATTAGTAATAATTCATGTAATTATTCTAGCTGGCAGAAGAAACACGTAGACTTGGCGCATGCGGTGTACAGAAAGAATGTGCGACCGGTTATATTTTGATAGCTGGAAAAATGTTATAATTAGTCTTTTTTTCGTATTGAAAGCACTAGAAGCAGTTATTAAAATCATATTTTGAGAACATAGCTTTCTTGACCTAGAGAGTCTTAAGAAAATGTATTTGATCCGATAGTAACTAATAAGACACCCATTCAAAAAGTTAATTTCAACCAAGTTTTGATAAAACCAACTAATTATGGATTAGGTAACTTCTTGAAGTAGCAAACTTCAATTAAAACATTGAGGATTAATTGTAATTCAAAGCGCTGTTTTTAACTGTATTGAAGCTAGGTTACCAACGAATGATATTCTAAATTTGTTTTCGCCTATTTAAAAATGCCTTCTTAAACTAGTTTCATGGTCGTAATTGCACTAATTTGGATCAGTGCCGGGATGAAGCAGTTAAAAAATTAATTGATGAATACAATCAAGTGATGTAAAAAAAGCATTTACAGTTTTTACCAGGATCCTTCACTTTAAGATTACAATTTTTTTACCCTACAATGAAGAATGAAGTGCATTGGTGGATTCAATTCAATCACCGAATATGCAATCAACCATTTTTGTTCTCTATTCTATTTCAGTTATAGCTATATTTTTCGTTTCCTTAATGTATTGTATTTTCTCCAATAAATATTTTTCCCATGCAATATTTTTTTAGTTTTTTTCTATAATGCTACTGTTAATAAATGTTTCTTTGTCGATTTATAGTTTTTTAAGTAGGGTTTTAAAATAATTATAGGATATTCCAATCGGAATTTTTTTTCCTACCTCTCCTATCATACATGTACACATGTACACCACGATTGCTTTTCTTTGAGTACATGAGAATAAAAAACGTATTTATCATCATGCGATGCAACAAATTTTGGAATGAAAATCACCGGATTTTGAAGATTATTATAGATTCAGAATTATATCATAATAAGGTGTTGGCATGTGTCTAGAAGCGCCATATGCATTTGATTAAAATGTGCGAAGAGAATGAAAAATAATTCATTTCATATGGAATGAACGTTTTGTTTTGTTTTATTTTTTTATTAAGCACTGTATAATTAATATCGAAATACACACCACAGATGAGTCTATTGGGACGTTTATCACCCGGCAAATCTAGCAATAGGCGACCCGTTTGTCTCTAACCAATTGGGTCACAATTACGTTTTTGCAGCGACTGGCTAATGACAAGAACTCATTTTCGAGTTAGAAAGCCCAGTTATTTCCTTCACTATAAATGCTCTGTGAAATCAGTTATTCACCAATATCTCAATTACATGTAAAATGCATGGTAGCTGATTATTAAATATACATACGAGACACCTGCTCTTTTGGATTCGCCAATTTCTCACCTGCTAGTTAGTTTCTGTGAAACAATTGATTATTTAACCGCTAACAAACATATTCTTCTATTTATACATTTCTTTTAAATGGCATTTGTGAAACATTTAGAATACATTTAGTTTTTCAAAAAACAATTGTCATATTGTAACGCAAAATCACAAACTAGATTCAGGACCATAAAGTTTTGGTTGACTACTTCCCATACAAACCAAGAGTGGGCGTGTTTAAAACAATGTTTTTAAGCATTGCCTTTTAACATTAAAAATAGCATTGTATATTTTTGTTTATTTCTATTAGTTATTTGAATTTTACAGCACATATCTCACAGTTCTCTTTTTCAAATATATGTGCATTCAAACAAGGACCGCTCTTGGATTTTTTTTTGATGTGATCATAAATGTGAGAAAGACATTTTCCACATTATTGTTTACATTTGTGCTTTATTATTCAATCGTTCTAGGGATATCTTGAAAGAAAGTCTATTTTTCTTTTTATTTGCTGATTGAGTCTAGAGTTAAACACAAAAATGAAAAAGAACAAAAAATACATGTTTTTGCATAGAATACATTTAAAATGATTTCTTATTAAAAAAAATAATTCTACGTACCCTTATAATAATTATTCAATTAACTAAAAACACAATATTTAAGTTATTGTATGCAGCAATTTATGAATCTATTAAATATTGGTCATGCCAATGAAGTGTGAATGAGGATGCTTGAACTTACTTGTAAAGTATGGAACAGAATAAAAGTGAATGGAAATTTAAAAAATGTGTACCTGTAGCAGAATTCAGAGTTTTTTTTAAGACGTACGTTGGTGTAGCTGAATATGCAATGTATTATCAAATTCAATAATTACTAGCTAGTTACGCGTTATATATCCAAATTGTATTCTAAGCTATCCCGAAAATCCCTGCAATACAGTATTTGGAACTATCATAGCATATCGTCGCTCTCTGATTTTAAGTACCGTTATAATAATTTCTTTATTTTTTAATCAAGTTCTGGACAAGATAATTTTCTCAGTTTCTGGGTCTTCATTCAAATTTAATAGGCTGGGCTGTGCTCCCTAACTTATTACTTATTCTTACAGGTTCTTCGTTCATTTTATATCAATGCTTGTCAAGGGTCCTTACGGGCTGGCCTATAGTAAATAAATTGCTACATTCATACTTCTTATGTGATATGCTAATCCATATGAGAATTTCAAGGCAGATTCTGCTAGACTCTTGAAATCAACTGATTAATAACTGTTTCGGAAAGACAATTAAGTCTTTCAACACGTTTTATTAAATAATTGTATGCAATTCTATGAAATAGCTATTTGATTGCTGGTTAATTCAAGTACTTTCAGTAATATCAGGTATACTTTTTGGCTTGAAAATAGAAGCATTATAGTACATAGTATTTTAATAAAGATTTGCTATATTTTTCAACAAATCATATATAATTTTATCACGATCATGAAAGTTTGCAGTGTGAATTTAAGTTTTGTATGTAGATTATTTTAACATTTATTTTAGCGTGTAAAGTAGTTTATTAGTAATTGTTGTACATAACGCATAGTTATTAGGACCCTGGAATTTGAATCCAGCTCCGACACAAAGTTTCTATCGCAAAAACATCTGTTGATTGTTATTTCTAGGAAATTGTATGGAAACATGAAACCAGTAGGAGGTTATTCTACAATAAACGAATTCAAAAAATTAATATTATTTACAGGCTTCACACAGACATTTATTTGATAATTTTTTTGTCTAAAAAATTTCAATTGTCTTCCCCAGAAATGTCAAATCGTGCTCCAGAATTATTTCAAGATTCGTTTTTTAGAATTGAGTATTAAACTCTGAATTTGAATCCACAATGTTCGGATTCAAATTTGAATATTCTAAGCAGTGTCTTAACTCAATATTGGGCCCCCATTCTCCCAATTTTATGTATTAAATTTTCAGTACTCTTTTGGTGTATAGTAGATACTTTTTACTACACAGTATTTTCTACATATACATGCATAGATACCTAAATAGGTATTGGGCTACCAAAATAGTCTATAATTTATTTCATTTATTTTTTCTAATTCTGGAGCCCCAATTTTTTTCTATATTTATGTTATTATTTTATTATTTTGGTATTTTGGGGTCCCAAAAGCTCAAAATTCCAAACTTTGAGCCCTAAATTTGTTTACTTCTAATAAGCTTTATTTTTTGGAGAATAATGTTTTTTTTGCGATTTGGGACCCTGTGAAACCGCACCAACTCACTGACGGTACTGAGCTTTAGTCATATAAATATTAATTTTACAACACAGATTTTCTAGTGATCCCATTTTATTCCTTGATATTATTTTATATATTCGTTTTAAATATATTATTATTTTGTTTGTTGTAATCATATTATTTTATAATTATATGGTAGTTGCATTGTAAACATTGTTTGTTGTAGATTTTAATTAAAAATATCGCATTTGTTTTAACCATGCTGGCCGTAAAATGTTTAATGCCCTACATATTTTTTGTGAAACTATGTTTAATTTTTAATTTAATAATAAATTTAAATGACCGACCGCATTTGTTTACTTTAAAATCAGACGATGTACTAAGTTTACTTTAAAATCAGACGATGTACTAATTTGAAATTTCCTTAAAATAAACAGGAGTTGTCATCCGAACTATAAATCACGCTTCGCTAAAATCTCACCACAACTTTTGGTCAGTAAATCTTAATTATTTAACGCAATTGAGCGCCGGTCGCTCCTGTGCCATAAATCGTGGTGGGAAAAAGGCCGCATTGTGCTGGGAACCTTGACCTGGCCCATATGTCTGTCGGTTAGGTATCTTTGAGTTTTTCATCGACAGATTGCGCCCTAAACTGGGGAGCCTCTGCTTTTTCACTCTTCAATGAACGGGGGTGATCGCTTTCAAATGCGAGGAAATGTATAATTTACGACTTTGTTCAATGATCATTTCCACCTCTGTCCCATTCATTGCCAAATCCAATTACTACACAACTAATACCATTCATATTCATTCAATTCCATTTATATTTTATAATTCTGTTCAAAAACTATCTAAAGAATAATTAATTTTTAATTAATTCATTAATTTTTCGGAGATTAATTCTAAGCCTTCTTTGTAATTATATTTTAGTTTGAACATTTAAAAATAATGCAATATAAATATCTTCTTTACAAAAAAGTTGCAAATAGTTATATATTCTTGTTAAAAATACTATTCGAAATAACTAACAAATATACAAATGGAAATTTGATAATCTTTACAGAAAATTGTATTTTTCTCTGGGTTGACGGTATATTTTTTGCTTGTAAAATCTTGAAAATAATTATGAATTGCCTTATTTTATTTGGCAGTACTGTGAACTGCCAGTTTGCTATTTTAGTGGGCGTCACTAACATGAAATATCTTTAATCTAAATATAAAATGGTATGCAAAATATACCTTAAGAAATTATTTGAATTATACTACTTAAGGCTTTAATATAAATTATTTACAATGCACAAATAGTTTTAAATTTTAGAGAATTTAAAAGCAATATAAGATTTGAGCCGTGATTTCGTAGACGAATTAGCTTTCAGATATATTGCAAACAGATAAGGTTGTAAAACATGAATTATACTTAATGATATTTTGTCTGCAATATAGTGTTTTAAATGCACAACCCAAATATATCAGTTTAAAATAATTTAGGTAAATTTAAAAGTTTTAATAAAATTAATAAGTACTTTAGTTATATTTGTCCAGTATTTTCTAAAGCTAAAATGGTTGACCAATAGTAGGAAAGCTGTTTTATGTCATTTGTTAACTGCATCTTTCTCAATTTTGTTTAAATTGTTTGTTCTCTAAATGAAATCTTCTCTTACAAAAATTTCGTACAGTTATGTTTTTCTTGGCTGTAAACTATTTGTGAAATTATAGATTTTCGAATTAAAATATTTTTTCTATGTTTATATTTTTCAAAGGAAGTCTCAGTGTTTACATTTTTATTTTTTTAAATTATTTTAAAATTTAGGATATGTATCACAATAAATGGTTAAAATGAAGGTAATGTATAAACAGCCTTGCAATCAAAATTATATCTAGCATTAATTAACAGTGGGAATTCACAAAAAATTTCAGTTTATTTAAGATATTATTAGTTGTTTATATTATCATAGTTTAGGAATCTCACGTTTGCTATATCATACAATTCTACATTATTCAATTTCTTTGCTTTCAACTATATTTAAAGTATTTTTTAATTGTAATGTGAGTTACAACTAATTGCATTTTTTAAATTTAAAAGTCTTAATAAATATAGGTGTGAAAATGTTTTGTGCTGTAATTTTGAATTTGTGATATTGTTTAGGTTATATTATTATTCAAAGAACTATTCTTATAAGAATATCGTATCAACTAAATTAATGGACAGATTTCGTCTGAAATTTGCACCCTTAAGTAAATGTGCATATTCAAAATTTTGTAAATATTTATGTTTAGGAGTTTGTAGTACTGCTTTTTTATTTAGCAATACATTTGTTTAATTGTTAAATTACTATAAAAATAAAGATTAAATTTTCAAATGTCAATGGTCAAATGCATGGTATCTCATCTGTAATTGATAAAACAAGTTCAAAACCAATTATCACTAAATTGTGAATTAATTATAAATTTTTATCAGTACTTGTTTGGTGCTAGTGTTATATTCGGTACTAAATATACAAATGTGTTTTCAGGAAATTGTAAGCTTCTTTCTTGTAAAATGTCGGTAAATTAAAGGAAAAATATTTCGTGGAAATAATTAGTTGGTTGGATGAATCTCCGGCTTTGATTAATTGAGACAAGATTGGCTAATTCGAAGAATGTTTTTGAATTTACATTTCTTTAATAGTGGGCGAGCTAATTGCCCTATTGCGAGGCGTGCGCTGCTAATAGCTTTAAATCGCTCCCAGTAACCTCTGTACCTCATTTGATATCCAATCTGACAACTGATTATATCACTGGAAGATGCTCCAGCGCCCGCATGCAGCAATTTTCATTTTTTAATTATAAAAATTATAAGTGTTTGGAACTGCTTTCTTTACTGGAGAAACGGTGACCTGATTTCCTAAATGTAATATGTTTTTTGTTAACGTATCAATAATGAATCATATAATTTCTGTTTAAAATACTATTTTGTCAGATGCACTAAAATTCACCAGGTAGATTCCTGCATTTATTGATTAAAACTTACACTTAGATTTGACACCTAGATTTCTTATTGAAATTTCCCGAAATGTATACCATTATATGAATATTTATAAAATTGCTAAAAATCGCAAAAAATTTTATTATGAAGTAGCTTTATAATTTTAGACTTTGTGTAAAAACCAGAAGTTTCAATTCGCACATAAAACGCTATAATAAAATAGAATAGTTCGAGAATCATTTTTTATGTATTTTATACACGTCCAGAAAAATTTGAAAAATTTAAAATTTTTTAGAAATCGCTTCTAAAAAAATATAAAAACTGTAAAATAAGTTTAATGGACAAGATCACCAACCCTAACCAAATCCAACCCAAATGTCATTGAACATGAGCAGTATATTTTAGTTAAATATTTGAGCTGTGGGTTTGTATATTCTGTATTATTATGCATTGGAATTTAGTAATTTTCAATTTGAATAATGCGCCAGAATTTTATCCAATTATATTTTAAACAAAAAATTTTACCGAATTTTATTCTTTCCTGCATCGAACCTCGAACTATGATCAATTGAAGAGAGTATATCAAAGAATTTGAAATCTTACGTCATTAGGTTTTGGCTTTGGAATGAAAGACAGTTATTTAGCACAGTGGAATTATTCTAAAGCTCACTGACATTAATCCATTAATTATAGATGCGCTTAAATACATTAGTGATCATGTAACTATAAATTGCATTACTTAAAAAGAGTAATATAAAATATAATAACTAATATTTTCCAATTGAAAAATGTTTCCCTTTAGGACCTCTGAGTTGTAGAATTGCTAGAAATTCTGGAATTTATCGTGTGCTTTAGTGTTCGAGTACTATCTTTTTGCAGTTTGAGTGTGATATTTCAAAAAGCCTTTTATTATGTATACTTTCTGTTTAATGCCCACTTTGAAAATTTTGTTCAGCACCTCTTTAAATCATGGATAAGTTTACTTGCGTTGTGGATTAATGTGACTGAGAAACTGAAAGGCTCCTATTCACTTTTTTTAAAAAATTTATTTTAAGTTTGATTTATAAATATTTTTATACATATAGATATCAAGTGCTGCATTTTCAATTAATTCAAAAAATTTGTTGCAGATATTGTAATTAATATTGACACAAATTGGGTGTGAATGGATTTAATATTTCCAGAGAGAAGTACAGTAATGTTTTAGTAGTATTTTTTAATTAAATTATTTCTTGGATTTTCTTCTGATTTATTGTTCTGAAAGGATAATGTCTGACCTAGCAAAATTTGGCACAAAATAATTAGATTCAATGTGGTAGTTTGTGCAGTGGTATGCTCCTTAGTCCATTATATCCCAAACACACTATAAGGCTAATTATTTGGACTAGATTTGAGAACAATGGCAGACATATTATCTGCGTGCTTTATACAAGCTGTCTACTAAATTGGTTCCAAATGTATTAATACACGTGGCTGCAAATATTTGATCCCTTTTGAACGAGTGGGAGGTGTTGCCTAGCCTCTTTTATTGCCCTCCACTCTCCACCAATTACAGTTTATGAGGGCGAACCTAATTTTGCTAAGTTTGTTTACTGCTACATTTCGGCTAAATTAGGCTAGACGTAATTGGGTGGTGCGTAAGCTGATAACGATTAGGATTTTCTGCTATAATTTCATTAAATACGATGCTTGGATTAACTGTGTGAAAAACCTACCAGTATATTGACATGTCAGCAAAACCACTGATATCTACGCACATATGGAAATTGACAGACATAATGGAGTCGCTTTACAATTACATTCCCACACATCTATTAAATTAGAAAATTTGTTTCGAGGATGTCTTTTCATTTTTTTAGTTTAATCTAAACATTAAATCCAAAAATTTTTTTAAAAATTTTCTGGAAATTCTGCAAACAATAGTTTGTAACTTTAAGCAATATATCTTCCATTGGATACTTGTGTTTATTAAAAATTTAAGTTTTTTACTGAGATTATAACATCTCTTTAAGTTAAGTACACTGTAAAAAAAATTTTAAATGTGAGAACAAATTTAATTTGCCGCACGTTCACGAAATTTACACTTTGTTTAATAATTAATTTTAATTAAAATTGAATATTAATCATGATTTAGTGGCTTCATTTAAAGTTTCTTATAAATATACTAGCAACTGCTAAATATTATTTTCATAGTTTTATTTTAATGTTTCATAGAAATTTAAGAAGTTTTCTCTTGAGCACGCATGTGAACATATGGGTTTTATTTTCACTTTAGAATTTATCTCGTATCAATTTATCGTTAAATTTTCCAAAAAAAATTCAAGACTTGGCATTGTTTGTTTATCATTCCTTATTGTCAATCAATGTATGTAGCTGCTAAGTACTGTACTCGGTGTGATTTCGTATGTAACTCGGATGATTCGTTGTAACCAATTCAATTATTGGGTATTGGTTGCCAAACGGTTGCTAGAATTCCACATTTATTTCGAGAATTATGGGTTACATAACATTGACTGGTGTCGATGTTGCCCTATGAACAATAACTCTTAAAAACAAAATGTGTGAATTTTTAATATTTTATAAAACGACGTGATAATATTTTTGTCAGTTGATCATTAGTTTTGGGTCGCCAAAGGCTTAATATTTTATTTACAATATAGTTGTTTGATGTACTAATTCCTGACTTCAGTCCTGGGTGTGAAATACTATATTTATAATTCAGCATTCACTTCCCAAAGCACTTGTCACGTTTGTTTACAGATGGTGCCTGATTTTTATTGTCTATTTGCTTATGTTTTGCCTAGACTAATAGGCCTATTTAAATTTGATCTATGTGATAAATTATTCATGTTAAAGCACTCAATGCTCGGCTCACCAATTTTCCTAAGGTTGCGGCCGGTGGCACTTGCGCCGTCTATTTGTTTGTGCATTTGTAAACTGTTTAATTTCTGTTTGTTGCATTAAGCGTTCGATATTTTGAGATAGACTTCAATTCCATGAATTATTGCTGTTAATAGGTTTCCACGTGCATGCCCTATAACAAATCCTGTTTGTTATTATGGAATATTTTAATAAAAATATTTTTGAAAATTAATTCTCACGTTATTTGAGTTAGCAAATCTGCTCTTCGCTTGTAAATATTTGATAGATTTTTATCATGTGTTATAACTTTTGCCAAGTATATACCGTGAATATAGTTGTTTATCTTATAATAGATATGGTTATCAGAAAAATTTGAAATAGGTTTAGCCATTTATCGGATCGTATTTATAAATTCAGATGAGTTACCACTTATTAATGGAGTAATTATTTAAGCATATTTACAAATATTTTCCCATTATATTTTTACAAGTCATTTTTTTGAAAAAAAACAAAATCCCATCCCTTTATGTTTCAAATTATTTCAGAAGCCATTTTTACACTCTCGGATTTTATCGTGCTACAATTTTATTGGCGATGCAGTTCCTTACATCCTGTAAGCGCTCGTCAATTTGCAGTAATTCTATCAGTTAAGATCTTTATAATTATTGAGTAAACACACCTTTGCGATGTTAAGCATTCATGTTACCTGCATCTCAATCGCAGGCTTTAGGATATCAAGCATGCATGTGAACTGCATCTCAATTGCAGGTATAGAAGAAAGTGTTGTAATTTATGTAGTTTAATAAATAGATCAAAAGTGATTTACACGCTGTCACTTAGCAGAAACATTCAAACTGATCATTCGATTCCAGCGGAGATTTGGGCATGAAATTGTGCCAAAACAAGGCAATTATAAAAATATTTATTTGCAGATATTTTAATTTTAAGTTTTTGCAGGCCTTCTTATTGGTGCACTATTATTCGAACTGTTCTTTTAATTTACCGGCCTACTGTAATGTATTTATTTTCGATTTTGGTAAATTTATTTGATTTTATTACGTTATTTATTTTAGTCCCGTTTTAGAAATCCTTCTAGCTAAAATAGGTTTTTTTTCCAATATTGCCTACAATCTAATAAATTAATTAAAATTATGCAAATATTGTTATTAATGATCAGAAATTTATAAACGTTATATAATCTTTTCTTGATTTCATATTTGATTCCATTTGAAGGTGCATAAAAAATTCATTTATATGTAAATGAAAATGAATACTTAAAATCTAATGTTATGTATGAGCGCTTTAGTTGTGCTTATTTAAATAATTCCTATTTTTAATTTAAATTATATAATTGTGATTATTTATCATTTTGTAAAACATTTTTAAAATTTCAAAATATATTTAACAATAGTTCGACAGTTTCATGAATAGCATCGACACGTTAACGATCACGCGACTTGATCACCACTGACATCTCCCCTCCGTCAGAAAATTCTGCAAATGCCCTAAGCCTTACTTAAGAGACCAGCAGAAGAAAAGATTAGATTTTATTCAATAATTCATTAGGCTTGCTTTATTGGAATTAGACTCTATTAACCCAAAAACGATATTTTCCAATGTGAAATGTACATGACTAACAAGGATCGATTTCTTGATTTTTAGATTAAGATTCAGAATTTAAAAATATTTGAACCACTCATAAAGCAATTTAAATTATTTTTTAATAAATTTTGAAACATTATGCTAAATTTTAGGCATCTATACATTATCTATTTTTTGAAAACAAATAGTTTGTTGTGTAACTTAAACTTGGTCTAGAATTAAAGAAGATATTTTAAAATCCCAGGTGAAATTAATAAATGGTGTCAACTGAAATAATATATTTTAATATTTAGAAAAAAAAACTGTGAAATCAAGTGTTCGAACAATCCTGCTAAACGAAGTTTATGAAAAATAAAAATTATTGAAAAAAACATTTACTGTTTCATTAACACTAAATACTGGCATGTAGTGTGAAAACAGACGATGATATTCATTTCAGCAAAAAAAGTATTATAAGATATTATTTCACCACTGTCATCATTGTATTTTTAAACTTGAATTTTAATATTTTCATTTAATAAATAAATTGTGTATATTTTAACTTTTTACATTATTTTACTAAGGAATAATTTTTATAATTTATGGACGCTGATATTAGTTTATGGTATGCTTTTGAGGTCTTAATTTATGGTGGCTGATGCTGTCTCAACGAAAGTCGTAAATTAATTAATCTGCCTTGCGCTAATATTACACTTAATGAATGGGCAGGGTTTCTGCATACGTTCAATTCTCTGGAGAGCGCAAGGGCTGCGATTATCTATTCATGTTAATCTCTAAGTTTTGAATAAAATATACCACATACATGTAGGCGAATATTTGCTACAACGAAATTTATACACAGAAATGCCCATTTCTGACTAGTATCGGAAAAATATGCATCAGATATATTTTATATTTTAAAATAAAAGTTCTGCAAAATATTTATTTAACGATGATTAACATATATGCATTTTTCTTGCATCAGTTATTTTTTATTTGTATATTTGTTGTGAATTAATGATTTTAATAAAAAAAGGTTTGTACCACGTACTCCAAAACTATTGTTCTTTTTGAAATAACCAGTACTAGCATATTGCGAATAACATAGTCGCATGTTAAGTACTTCTAGTCAGAATTTTCTACCTTATGCTCTGATGTTTTATGGCAATTTTTTTAATATCAGATACCCAACTTTTTTATTTTTGCCAATAATATCTGTGTCTGTTATTAATTCATAATGCAGGATAGCACGGTTACTATATATTTGTTTTGTCATGTATTTCTCGTAAATTGTGTTACATAGTTTAGAGGAACCTACATTTAAATTTGATCATACAATAAAAGATCTGAAATTATATTTGGAATCCCGCATGACATAAAAATTTTTCAATTCAGGCAAAATCGAAAATATCAAAATTGTGAATTTGGTCAAAATTTCTAGGCTGCTGCAAAACCAATTTTGTCTTTTCCCAATATGTTCATTGGAATATTGAGTTATAAAAAGCTATTATTTTTTGCTAAAAAGTTTGCTGTTTAAATAATTTTTTAGAGTTGTCCTTCTTCGGTATTAATGCTTTTTCAATCTGTATCTGTGTCACCTCGAATAAATTCCATAATTTTCATTTAGATATGCATAGTTTCATCGAGAGTAACACTGCGCCCTACCTAAATACTATGATTGGAAGCATGCTTTAAACAGATATTGAAAAAAATCATTCTTTCGTCTTAAACATTAAAAACCATTTTCCAACATGGGTAATGTGGACATGTGGACATGTTGACAAAAATGCTGGCTTGCAGAGATTACATTTTGACGAGCATATCTATTAAACCTATGATCTAAGACTATTGTTCAAAAGCTGTCTAAATTTCCTTAAACCTTCGGTTTAAATTAAGTCTAAATGTATTTAATACAGCACAGTACACAATTGTTTATTAAGTACTTGTAAATTTTTTATTTGTGGGCTTCGTTAGTGTTCTGCTCATGTTTTGGTCGTTATTAGACCAGATTGTTATCAATAAATTAGTTATAATAGTTAATACATGTTTAATAAAAAAAGTTTGCTATAAACGTGGACCACTGTACAGTGGCTGCCATATTATTTGCAGCAAGGTGATATTTCACTATTGTGATTTTAATTCAATGTGTAATTTTGATTTTCTAAATGTATTAATTTGCATATTAAAATCATCGAAAATTGCAAAGGGGAGGTCCAAAAATCGTGTTCCCACCCAGCAGCATACGATTATTCGATGTTGTCATTGGCCAATTGCACACAGATCTCAAGGACGATGTAAAAATCAATTGTGTACTTCAAAACCAAAAACTGGATGTGAGAAATGCAAAGACAAAAACTGCTTTAAGGTTTTTCATTATATTATCGATTAGGTTTATCAATGTATTGTAAGTATTTATGGAAATTAGTTTGTACTAAATATAGACAAATCTTCAAATATGCCGAAGATCTATATATAAGACAAACTTGTAACGTTTGTGCTATTCAATATTTTTGCACAAAAAATTGCATCAATTCTCATGTAACATATTTTAAAAAACCACATTTATTGTATAGTAGTTAAAGATTATTTTTCGGCAGCTTAAGGTTAAGAACGAATGCGCAAACAGGGATGTTCAAAAAAGATATTTTAATTATTCCATAATAGATAGAGAGAAACCCTACCAATTTATCGTTCTTACGTATCTGTTATGTAACGTATAGTGTAAATAAATTTTCCAAATTTTCCTCGGTATTTTCCACTGCTATTTAGTTCTTGTATTTTTAAATACATGTAAATAGCGAAATTGGTGTTGTTTTATTAATTCTCATTGAAATGTAGAAAGTTTGGTATCATAATAAAGAATTCTGCAGCTATTATTAAAGTATTATTCTAGTAGAACCATAATATTTATTAGAGTGTTACGGGAATTTATAATTCCATAAGAGTTAATCGTCTGGATATTACAACGCGTGGTTCATAAATATTTGTGTTTTTGTGCTCAATTCAAATTTACTCGACCGGCAGAAACACTTGCAAATATATTTACTACCTACTTATAGGCTTCAGCAGAATAACACTCCCATTTTCCAAGATTGCTTTTCACTGATATTTTCCAAGATTTGTATTGCCGACCGTGTTATTTAATCTTTGCAGTCTTCTCAGACGCTTTTGGCGTCGACTTTAAAATTATACATATTTACATAAATATATATATATATATATATATATATATATAAATATATATTCAAATTGTTTATTTTCTAAATGAAATATTCCCTTACAAAAATTTCGTACAGTTATATTAGTTTTATTGGCTGTAAACTATTTGTGAAATATTAGATTTTCGAATTAAAATTTTTTCTAGTTTATATTTTTCAAAAAAAGTATAATTGTTTACATTTTTATTTTTTTAGAGTATTTAAAATTTAGGATGTGTGAGATTATAAAATGTGAAAATGAAGATAATTTTTGCAATCTAAAGTATATCTAGCATAATTTAATTGTGGGAATTATATATATATGGGTTTGGAATATCCTTTGCACATATCAAGAAACATTCAAAATTTGTTGTTGCCTCCATGGGCTCAAAACCTTATAAATAGTTTAACACTAAATATAGAGAGCATTTAAATCTTTTTCAAAAATTCGAAATTTTCAAAGAAAACGTGTTAACTTTTCAACAACTTCTGCCACAGCAATAATCCTTTATAGAAATTTTCAACATTCCATTAAAGTATATTCCCCAAAAGATCTACACATTACCCAAGATTTTCAAATTTGGAAATAGGCTTGGAAAATTTTTTTTGTAAATGTGGAAAAACGGTTTGTCCTTTAGAAAGGCTGTTTAAGGTTAAATGACCCGGGCCAAACTTGGACATGATTTGTCATCCAAAACCCATCTCTGGCTCAGGGATATGCCTTTTTTAAAAATCTGATACAGTCCTTTTCTTGGGATTTCAGGCTCACTGCAGCACTTATTTGGCATTTGATGACAATTTTTTTGTGCTAATCAATAGTTTAAAAAATCAGTTCAAAATATATTTGAAAAAATTTTATTACTATAAAAATCATACATTGGCACAATGATTTTTATTCACAATTTTAGTATATGACATTCCTTAATTAACCATTTAATATCATAAGCACATTCAAAGCATGGTAACAGCTAATGCAAAAGAGTGTATAGAATCACAATAAAATCGAGTCCATTATTTTAGGTGTATAGATTTGAATTTTGAATTTCAGTAAGTCCAGCATTTCAAGCCACTTCTGGTGCAAAAAATTGAATGGCGGAATTGATGTGGAGTACAGTACTGAAAATATTAATTATTTCGAGGAACGTGAAGAGGAGCAATGAAAGACTACAAAAACATTCGCAAAGTATGATCGTAGTTGTTAGTGTGTGGCTACGACTAAACGGCAATCCGGATCAGTATGAAAATTTTATGGGATCTAAAGTTGACCAATGCTTTTCTCGAAATTTCTTTATAAAGGTCCATACACTACTTTTTGAGAAATCCTTCTGACCAATAGACCACCAGCCAAAAACAATGCATTCTTCGCGGGGGTAACAAGAAACAATTGTAATGCAGCTTCTATGCATTGTTAGCTGGTTACTGATTGTGCTTGGGATTAAGAAAATGTTAGAAGGCTGAAAATAATACAGAAAATAGTGCTGATTTATAGCAATTGTTGATCTATTTCAGCTTATATGAAAGAAGATATTGAAGAAGTTAACTAGATAATTCAAAAAGTGAGTACATCTGCTCGTAGTATATCTCAGCGGTTGAATCTTTCAGCTATTAAAGAATAATATTGACGAATATATTGATCTTGAAAACTTTATATGCACATTGAGGTATCAGAGTCAACAACATCAACGAAGGGAAGATGCCCTCGCTCTGCATCCTCTACTTTGCGCCTTAATGGGTTAGGAATATCTTTGCCCACATCAAGAAATTCACAGTTCTTCATTGTTTCAATGACTCAAAACTTTATCAATACATGAACATTAGGCTTTGTGAAAATTTAAATCTTCTTCAAAAATTCGAAATTTTCAAAGAAAAATTGTTAATCTTTTCAAAACTTCAGCAATACGCTTTAACGGAAATTTTCAACATTGCGTTAAAGCATGTTTCCCAGTAGACCTGTCCATGCTTTTTCAAATTTGATAATAGTCTTGGTGAAATTCGTTGTAAATGTGAAAAAAATGGTTTGTCCTTTATAATGGACGCTATGCAGTTTAAGGTTAAAGCAAGAATCATAAATACAAATCTGTAGATTTACCAAAATTTTGATATATGCAAATTTTATGCAATACTTTCTTTTCCAGCCTTTATTATTGCTTTGAATAGCCGAAATAATTTTAAAAAAATCATGGGTCATAAAAAGCATGTTTTCTTACACTAAAAATGTCGTATATTATATGTTAATTTTCACTTAGGAAACGAGGCAAAACATTTCATATTGAGAATTATATCTCAAATAGCATTTCAAATTGTATTCTCATGATATTATTAGTTTGTTTCAAATATGAATCAGAAGAATATTAGTCTTAAAAAGTTTTGAAAGCACAGTTGGCTACAATTGTTTCGTAATCTAAAAGTAGTGTCGTATTATATTCAGCTCTATTATAAATCAGGGGCGGATACAGAACAATTTTTGAGGGGAGGCCCAATGTAGAATAAAATGCTAAGTGCATAATTGGGTTCTAGGAAGGGCACAAAATATTGAAATTTCAATTTTTTAAATTTATCACTGTGCACGGACTTCACTACCATCTACTGACTCAACAAATGCAAATATAGAATTTGTGCAATTTTTCAAGACTCAGCACCATTTTTCACATTTCAAATTATGCTTTAACAATGGCATGTTGTGTTTTAGGAGATTTTTGCATTATGCAATGCAAAATTTACAAATTTTTCTTGCATTTTCAAAGGCATAAGATTAAGTAAAATAGAAATACAAGATCTTTAAAAAACATAAGGAACTGTTCCTAGTCACTCAATTGGTCGGTACTAAGGAATTTTCGTTTGTACTTGTTATTGCACAATTTTAATGAATTTTTATTATTTTAGAGGGGGGGGGGGGCGGCCCCTCGGTCCTCTTCCGTATCCGCCCGTATTATAAATGGTTTATTGTATGTATGGTTTATACATACGTCCAGCGACTGATAATAAAAACATTTGTTTTATATTCTTGTGCAGAATTTTGGCTGAAACGCATACAGTAGCAAACATTGCATTATCATCAACTTAATCAAGATTAATACCCGTAAACAAAACACAAGTTTTGCTCCTTATTCGATAGAAAGTTGTTTACAAATGTACAATAAAATGAATGAATCACAAAATTGTCCACCAAACAATTTAAAAAAGTATTGCAAAAAACATATTTTTACAACATCTTTAAAATTACGTCATTTTTAAGTATGTCAGCACTGTTTAAAAAACATTTATATTAAAATTTTGAAAGTGCTGCCTACTTGAATACATAAATTTATTTCATTTTATTCATTGAAATTTAATGATAGGTTAGGACCGCGACAACTGTTGAATATTGACATTCGCGCTCTGTAGCAAGATTTGATCGCTCGAGCAAAGGTTGCGCCTATAAAGCAAACAAAGATCGCACTGCAATTTTGACTTTCAACAAAGTCTACAATTAGAGATGCTACCTTAGCAGCTAACAATTAAAGCAATTCTTTTAAAATAATCATAAAACAAATGATTCTATATTTCATTGAGAATCACCAAAAAATATATCCTAGATGTACCTCATCTTACAGGCCCGTAGCCAGCATAATCACCTAAGGGGGGTCGGTGCGCATTAGGAGGGGTTGTTGGGAATTTCGACTCTCTTTATAACATAAACAAACTTTTTTTGTATTTTTACATGCTGATTTTGCTCTTAGCTTTGTCTAGGAGGGGTTGCCTGCCCTTCCAGGAGGGGAAGTTCGTCCCCTCCTAACCCCCGTGGCTACAGGTCTGTCATCATATCTCGTTGAAAATGATTATTAAATGATCGTGTTTTAAATGTGTATAGTTGAATATTAACATAAGAGATGCACAATTTCATATAAAAATCCAGGCCTGTAAAACATTAATTCGAAATCCCTCTGCATCCAGATTTGTATTACCTGAGTTTTGCATGTCTCGCATGTAAGAAAAATATTTCTGACCCTGTCTTTCCATTTCATCCTATTTCTTTGTTCCTCATATATTTGTAAACAGACGTGAATTTTACCATTTGGATTCAAAGTTATAAAAGTTAAGTGTTAAGTTTTCCAAATACCTGTACTTGACCATTTGAATTTTAATTTCTGAAAGTAACGTTCGAATCCATTCCAACAGAGCTTGGGTGATCTATTTATGGTGAAAGAAATTGCTGAGGCTAGTTGTTGTTCCCATGCGCTATACATTCCTCCTCATTGAAGGTTTTTTGAAAAGTCGAAATTATATTGAAAAATAGTCAGGGGCGGTTTCAGCAATTTTAGTTAAAAGGGGCGTGCACTTTCTAAAAATTTGTAAATACATGTACTACCCATTTTGAAGAAATGTGTTACTCAGGTATTTTTTTGCAAGGGTATTCAGTAAAGTCAATGTACTCAATGTACTTTTCCAAATTTACAGTTTGGTGGGCCGTGCCCCCCCCCCCGCCCCTGAATCCAACATTGTTAGTTGAAAATACTTTTGGCATAGACATAATTTTCAAACTTTCTTATGCAATACATTAATTTAGTTCGAATAATTATTTTCGAATCTTTAAATTAAATTTGCTATAAATATTTACTTAATATTGATGTATTTTTTACGTTTTAGAAAAATATCTGCAATTTAACCCTATATATACCGGGCTTTTTGGCTGGTGTAATACCGGGGGGGGCGGATTCCGTCACCTTTCATAACTCCTGTTCTACTAATCCAATTTAAGTGAAACTTGGCCAAGAGGTAGTCTTGCTAATTTGGAGTTGATTTGAAGGGAAAAAAATGTCCGTAGGTACTAGTAAGTGGCCACAAAAGGTAGTTTTCCATTATGTAGGCTTCAAAATTTTTTTTTTTTGGAAATTTTCTATGCACTCAAAAGTGAGTCTTTTTCCTGAAGTAGGAAAGATTTCGTTTTGTTTGCTCAGAGAGGTGAAGGTAGTGTACAAGTACAATAGAACAATGGATTTAAACATGGTGTACACCGTGACCAAATGAGACTCCTATAACTAGATTCTCAGGTTTTTGTATAAACTCCGATGCATCCACTTGTAATAAACTATTATGTATTTGAATACAACAAATCATTCAAAAAGGAAAAAAAATTTCTAAGTATCTTATTGAACTGTGCAGCACTGATCAAAGGTGAAAAATTGGTTATCAAAAACATGATTTTTTATTTTCTATTGTTTTCTATTCTATTCCATTGTTTTTATTGTTCTATTGTTTTAAAAAATTGGTACTGATAAAAAATATACATATAACTTATAAAATTAACTTCAGATGCTCACAAAAGTGAAGGGAAAGCCAAATTAGAACACAGACAGGCATCAAAATTATAACATGCAATAAGTGACCTCTGACAAAACCATTGTTGCAGAAAAACCACAACACGAAACATAATGAAATCAGCGTAGTTCAACTTAGTAGTAAAAAATATGAAAAGTCATCCAAAATTGAGGCGGAATCCGCCCCGAGGGTATAAATAGGGTTTATAGTAAACTGTAATGTTGGTTATTGGAATTTTCATAAATTCAAGAGTAAATACATTGAAATGAGTCATTTCAAATGCGAGATAATAACACTAAATTTGATAACTAAACGTTTTAAATAATGGAAGTCCTTTTTATATCATCTTTTTTAATGAATATGTTAAATCAATTGCTCACCGTCGTTGTTATATTTATGATCATGTAGCAAAACCATTATTTGTAATGCAGATATGGAGTGTTGTATGAACTTGCATTGTATTTAAAAAAGTGAAATGAAATTTCATCAAATTATATAACTTTTCTAATAAATGTATGTATTTTTAAGCAGTAGCGCGTTTAGGGGGCAGGAGGCGGTCGCCTCCCCTTTTTTGGGGCCAACTGCGAACACTTAAGAAAAATGTTTTATTTTTCTCAAAATTGAAAATAGTTCACGTTAATGTAAAATGTTATCAATCGATTTGCTGCTAAAAACAGACGATTACATTTTGGGTGCGGTTATTTTTGTTCAAAAAACTTTTTTTGTAATTTGTTTTTGTGAAAATGGGTGTCACCCACACCCCACCCCCCGTTTTAAAAATCCTAAGCGCGCCACTGTTTTTAAGGATCATTTAAGGTTTATTAAAGTCTAATTCTGAATTCCGGTGAATACCGTAAGGTCAAGTTTAAGAAAAGGTTAAATACTTTCACCTAAATCCTTTATAGATGGGTTTTTATAATTTAATTATACTAGAACGTTGGTCAGTCTCAGCAATATGTAATCAAATAACAAAATGCAAGCAATTTGTCCAGGGGCTTCCAACACATGAAAAATTTATTTCAGCTATTTTATCAACAACCATGTACGATAAAAGAGAAGAGCTTAATTAATGCATGCATATACACACACTTCTTATTGTGGGTGAAGCATACTTGGTATTAGTTTTTGGATGCAGTTTTTTATCATTTGAACACATAATAGAAAAACTTTGGAAAAGGTTAAAACCGACCAACCCACAAACATTCCAAGATTTCCAGCAAAAGCTGCTAGTAACTCTTCAGAACTGTATTCAATATTCTCTAATATATGTTCATAGTTGAGATCTTCATAGAAAATTTCTAACATAAGAAAATTTTTTTGTATTTCTGCTAACATTTCATTCACGTCAATTTCTTTGTTTTTAAATTTTTTTAAAAGTGCTCGCACGAAATATTTGGCTTCTCCTTTTGAGTTAATAACTTCGTTTATAAAATAGAACAAGTGATTTTTCGAAGGATATTCTGAATTTGATAATTTTATATCGTATAGTTTTTCAGAGCAAGGTTTCGGACAGCTGCAATTCATTGCGAATGCATCCGCATTTGCTCTATTCCTCGAATATACGTTAATCATGCATTCAAACTGAGTTCTATTCCACAACGTACACATTGGAAAGATAGTGTGAGGTATATCGGATGTGTCATTCTTGTATGAAAAAAGATAGGAGTCTGTACAACCACAAGTCTTGCCTAAAATTAGACAGCTTTCGAAACATACCTGTTGACTATAACGAGGCCATTTTCTCTGTGTAATTTCAACACCCTTGTCTTGATGATTTGTCATATTTTCAAATAGTCGTTTCACTCTTGTTTTTAAATGTGCGCACTTCGATTGTGATGTATCCATTCTCCCTATTTCCTTTTGAATCATAGAAATCTGCGCGAATATTCCCGCTTTTAACAGAATGCCATTTCTGTTTGGAAGTGGATATGTTGCATGTGAATTAATGGTAATTGATATCCCTGCATTATTATCAAGAAATCCGATATCCTCCCTTTGATCAATGAACAGTATTAGCTTTAATCCATTCCCAACCCCTGATTTCGCGGCACGCTTTATAGGTGTCTTAGGAGAGTTAAATGTGAAGCATCTTCCAGATTTATGATTTTGAAATTCTTCAAAGTTTTCCTCCATTATATGCAGTTCTTCCCCGCAATTTTGCGACACATACTGACATTGGACAATGAAATCTGCGATGTTGGTGCCATATTGAAATGGTATCTTGGGTTCGAATATTGCATAATAGCTTGCTTTTGTAAAATCGGATTGCCTTCTTAGTTCTTTGTATAGGCTTTCCCAGTCATAAGCTACCAGACTTTTATTAGCAACATCATAGTTGCTGACATCGTTTCCATAAGAGTCATTGCAGTCGTTTATAAAATCACGAGTAAATTTTGGTTTTTTTGAAGATAACATATATCTCATTTTAAATCCAAATGTAGAGTTGTCAGATTTTGAGTAGTATTCTATAAGTACCGGTGAGTTTATCACCAAAAATTGCTTAGATGTATATCCATGAATAAACGTTTCTATTATATTTGCAGAATTATATTTACTTGTTACTGTGAGGTAATTACTTGATGCGCAAGAAGTGAACATTCATTCTTCATAATTTGGAAGAAATTTGATCTCTAAAAGTACATTAAGACGGGTATTTGGTTTACCAAGAATATTTACTCGTATTTTTTTCGACGATATAACTTTAGAGTTTATTGAGTATTTAAAATCCTTATATCTCATTGATGCTTGCAGTGTTATGTCTTCAGTGCAATCTTTAATTTCACCGCTTTCGTCGGAGCCATCTTCGCAGTCAAAATTTCCATCGCATACCTTACTGGAATCAATACAGTTTTCATTATCTCTGCAATATGTTATATTTGCATTGTCGGTGCAAGAAATGCTTCCAGATACTTTGATATTTTCTTTCACATGGGTTTTTTGTTTGTCATCGAGAGAAGCAAGTACGTGAAGGTTGTACTCCTCTACTTTCTTTATTTTAGTTTTCTCAAGTCGACGACCGGAGCATATTGTGAGCTGAGGAAAATCTAGATAATTAGCCTCCTTCACTTCGATTGACACCGTTAAGCTGTTTACAAAGTATTTATTGAGTAAGGGGTAAAACTGAATTACAAAAACAATAAGACTTGTTGAATATATAACTAGCCATAATAGGCTTTGTAACATAGTCTTAGCCTCCATAACCTCTGGAAAAAATGTTTGACACATAGATTTAGCGTCTTTCCGAAAAGCTTTTCGATGTTCTTCGATTGATAACTGTGAAGCAGACTTCATGATGTTGCTACCTTTGAGAGTAATAATCAAATATTAATAGTTGTTTTCTTACTGCAGATGCTTAGGTTGTGTTTGAAAATAATTATGAATTTTTTAAATTGATTAAATTAGTGGGGAAATTTTGAAACAAAAATTGAAGCTGTTTTCCTTGTAAATATGGTTTTAAAATTTCTTGTAACTTTTATATTTTACTTTAAAATTTTATTGATTTTTACTACATGGTGTAAAAATTTGTAATAGTCGATAGGAAAGCTTTGCAGCTAGTTAAACAGCTTTGGACAATATAAGCAATAGGTGTTTGCATGCAAAATATTGTAGAATTTTTATACTTAATAATTCATATCATACTAAGTACAACAATTTTGATAATTTTTCAATTTCTGCGCAGTTCTATAAACATATTCATCAAGATATTGTAAAATATCATAGTGTGATTGGCCTTGCTATTCCATGCTAGCAGCGGATCAAGATACATGTATACTACAGATTTTGCTAAGAATTAAATCAAAATTAACATTGCAACTCATTCTCATGCGATCTGATCGATACATTGAGGAACAGTCTTTTTGTTTGACATACAGTGCGAAAAAGTAGATCAATTCATAATTACTCTATTGCTTTAATTATTTAAACGCTTGTTTAAATTTGTACATTTTTAACTGCAATATATAATTAAAACTACCTAGGCCTATATGTCTCGGATACGCGCCTGCTACGAAGGTATTCTTATATATTTTAGAATTGCCAGAAATTGTTTCAAATGTAAATTTCATGATTTTTGTATAGAAATAAAATGTGTTACGGGTGATATTACAAAAGTGTTCTTGAGATTATACAAAATGTATTTACTTTGGTATGTGTGTTCTTGTAATAAATAACATGATAAAGCGATGTTTATTTCTGGGAAAAATATATAAATTCCCGTTTATTATCCATATGCTATGACGAATTTTTGTATTTCGGATGGACAAGATAAAACTAGTCATATTTTTACAGGCGCATTCGATGTTTTTCTATCAAAAGTATTAAGTAAATTTGATGGTAATATATTTTATGTGAAACAACAATGTCTTAGATAAGGATTTAACCATAGACCAAGTTGTCCAAAGCCTTATGTAATTTTGCGACATTGAAAACTTGGTAGTAGCTTTTTGTGTCGGAAGAACAAATTGTTAAAAAATATTAAAAGTGGATTAATGAAAAGAATGAATTTTTTTGTAAGTGTAAAATACTTTTTTATGGTAAATAAACGAACTTCTTCAACATAATTGACTTACTTTTGAACAAAATTAGTTAACTATTTTAAACTAATGAAAAGTTTTGAAAAATATTTCGTTACATATTTTAAAAACCAAAATAAAGTTCGTCTTGACAATATTTTTCATGAAACCTTTGTAGACAAACTGGGCAATACAATCAATCATTACAGATCTCAAAGGATTTCAAACAAAATGCGCTTGTATATTCTGGATCTATTCCAAGCAAACTTCCATACTCACAAATTCCAGGATCACCTTCTTTTTGATACGATTGACGATGAAATTCCATCTTTTCTGTTGATATTTTGAAAAACTCGGGTAAAAACAAAATAAAAAAGTCCCTCTTCACTTTGTAAGTTTCTAATGTTCCTTGTATGTAAGGTGCATTTTTCGACATTATCTGGCTTACGAAGTGCATCTTCTACTGGATATAAAGGGAAATTATATTTTTCATAATGGTAGAAGCATGCTCAGCAAATTGGCGTGGTGTGTTGATAACGATTTTCCCTGATTTTACATGACGAAATACAATATTTTTAGTGACTCTGTCGCTGCCATCCTTTGGACCTTTTCCATGATGACGCTCATTGTAGTGTCATGCTAAATGGTCAATGCAAACACAAATCCTGAGCGAAATTGGGCAGCCCAGTCATCAATCCATATATCAAGTTTAAAGTTGTTAGTCAAGTTGTATTTTTTTACGCACAAATTCTATCACTTTAAAAATACATGTCAAGGCAGGAATGCGGTAATGATCCGAAGCTTTTGAAGTTATTACTACAGTTTCATATGTAGCAGTTTCATCTGATTGAAGATAACTAGCATGTATTAATTTATAGAGTTCCCCGCCAGAATTGACCAGTTCCCGACACTTAAATGTTTTAAACCACAATTTCTGTTGCTTATTTTCTATTAAAAATTGAAAACAAATAGTTTGATGCGATTTAGGTAGATGAAATTAGACATGAATATTTAGTAGAGGTTTTACAAGAAGCATGTATATCACTTAATGATTCCTCCAAGAGATACATGTGAAACGCCTGAAAAGCATGCTTAACAGTTAAAATAAAACCATACTTACCACAACCTGCTTATTTTAGTCTATACTGAATGATATAATTATACCAGAAAAATGGTAAAAAGGAAAAATTAGTCATTTTTAATAATCGAATTCACTAATATTGAGTAACTCCAGTCATTGAATCTTAACATTTTATTAAAGTTGTTTAATTTTTATAGAACTTTTTTGGTAGTTGCCAGATCTTTGCATAAAATATAATTTTAAAGATCTTTCAATAAAAATTTATTTCCCTTTAATAATAGTATAATAAAAATGTTTGGTATTGCATTAGCAATAATCTGAAATATTATATTGCTTTTGAATTGAAAAGAAAAATTCTCTATGCAATCACCCAACCAAATAATCATTAGTTGCAGAAGTTCTCTGTAATCACCTCTGGGAATGTCATATTTGTAAATGCCTTGAACACCACTGGGAAGTTCATCTGTAATAATGACAAGGAATTCAGAAGCAGATTTCCAATCAAACTTGACTAATTTATTTATATCAATGTTGACATCACCCCAATTTTTTTCATGCATTTATAATGAGTCACCTAAATTATGCAAATGTATTACTTACTGACATAAAAAATTGTTTTTTAGGAAACTTGATATCCAAATAAGATGGGCACTAAATACTTCAAAGAAAAATTCTTCTAGGACTAACGACTCCATTTCAAAATCTATCCTTTTCCCAAAACAGCTTGTCATTTTAAATACTATGTTGATCTTTTTTAAACTCATGAAGAACTTACCATCTTTTAATATGATTTCTCTGCCTGGTTTTATTCATAAGCAGAACTCCAGATCAAAACATTTTACATGTATTAGATATAGAATAAAAATTATGAAAGAATCATTCATTAATACCGCTATCCGAACTTGGAATTCATTGCCCAAAGAAATCAAAAACATTGAAAAACCAAGCGTTTTTAAAAGGTAAATTAAAATTTACCTTAAACAACAGTATATCTCAGGTAAATCATGGCGACGATATAAATTTTACAATTATGATTACTCTTATTAGTAATTTTTCCCTAGCCTGGTAGATTTATTGTATAGTTATTTGTTGTTTTGTATGTATTACGTATGATTGTATATTTTTCGACGCTATTCAGATAAATTACCAGTTATTAATTGTCAACATTTACCTGAATAAAGAATATTTTATCTTATCTTATCTTGAGAAATTTGGTTACATAAAAAGGTTCAATTTTCCCTAAAATTACTAATTGTTCACCTCTTGTGTCCCTTTCAATACAAAAGTCGTTAATACGTGACAAGTCACAATAATTTTTCCTAATTGGTAAACAACCTATTAAATTAGTATTTGCAAATCGCTTTACAAAATATTGACTAGGATGTTTACAAGACTTTCAAAAATCATCAACTGTAAGTTATGTGAGATCAAAGCTAGTTTGCTTTGCTATTTAATTAGTTTTAAAGGTTGGCAACTTGACGAATCATGTTGGCAGCTGTTAATACTTGTGTTTATAGAATATATTTGCCTTAGAATATCACGGTAAAACTGCAAAACATTGCTTTCGATTTGAAAAATTCAGGGTGATTTTGATTCCTAAAATAATTTCAAAGCAAGAACAAAAAATGTGCGTATTTTCATTGTAAACATTAAAAATATTTCTGATTTCCCTTCACTTTAAGTAATTTGATAGATTTTTAAATACAAAACATATTATGTAGATACAATAAATTTCGATATGTTGGAAGTAATTTTGGTAGTAAAATCGCCTTTTTAGTGTTTTCTAATATGTTCTAAATCCATTGAATTATTTTAGAACGGCTATCAAAATAATTACGTCTGAATCAACATGAAACTTCGATTCACTCATTTGACATTTTAACTACAACAGCTTCTGATAATTTATGTAAATGTAATGGGATTAAATGTAACTTTAATGTGAAGTACTTGAAAGTTTTAAACCCAATGAACTCAAAATTCCATCACAGCCAACTTTATTACAAACATATACTGAAAATTGATATTGGAACTTTTGATCGCAGGATTGGAACGTTCGAACTACAACACTAATATTGTTGCTACCTTAGCGAGTGAATTATACTTTCATTTTTCTCTTGTAAATATTTAATGAGTAGTTCATTTAATCTCTCATCTTTCATCGAATTTCTCAATCAAGGTTGATTCTTTTCATCATTCTTAAAGATCTTTCCGCATTTTTTAGAGGATTTGGTAAGGTAACTGCTATTCAAAAATTGAAAATCATACGATTTCCTCCATTAGGCACAGTATAAGTGAGCATAAATTAAGTGATTCACTAAAACAACAACCATTTCTTCTGTTAATACATTCGTTCTGATAGCACATTTCTTCTGTAAACTTCAATTCTGTTCTAATCTTTTAATTTGAACTTAGTAATCTTTTAATTTGAACTTGTAAAGGTAACTTATAATTTTTTCTGAAGCATACTATGGAAAAAGACAAAAAAACAATAAATACAAAAATACAGTATAATATCGAAAAAAATATTTTTAAACGTTTTTTATGCTCTGTTCTCTATCCTATCGTCGATATTCTTTTCAGGAAAGCCAAAAATAGATTTTGTCGATAATGATTCCAGTGGATTATCTAGACAATAATGACGAGACTGTAAATATTAATATGCATAATGCAAATAATATAACTACTAAAAATTCATTTATTAACATCTTAGCAATCAGGCGCGGTCCTAGAAAATTTTGAGCAGTAGCGGTTTAAATTCTTTCTCCTAATATTATAAAACAATTATTTATTTTCAAGTTGTACAATATCTAATATCTTTCAAAAGGTTCTCCACCGAAATTTTAATGTATGTATTTATACACATGAGAGAAATTCTTTTTAAGAGGATTTTATTCAAAGAGCAGAGAATTTAGTGAAAAAATTAGTGAAATCTTATGAAAACCACTAAAAATTTATTTTTATTCCAATATTCACATAAAAGATCCACAATTTCATATAACGTCTCAATATTTTTGAAAGCAAGTACCTTAAAACCCTGCCTGTTAGCAACATTATCGATATCAAAAGGCGTCTGGCTGTTTTTTCAGAAATCAGTGTGTTTGAGAGTAGTGCCTATGATCAGGGCGTGCTCAGGTTTTTGTGACGGGAGGGGCATATCAGTAGTGAAGTTACTGACCAAATTTTTGAAAACATTGAAAAAAATAGTCCCTAAGAATGCATTTTTAAAATTTTTCATATTTTTCCTGAAAATGTTTTGATTTAACCAATGAAAGCAATGTTCAAAGCCTGAAGGGGGAAATTCCACCATGTCTCACTTTGCGTACGCCACTTAATACTTTATGTGAGCTTGACATGTGAAAAAGAATGAATCAGTACTAGACAACCTCCTAAAAATGTTACTTGTTCAAACCACATCAGAATATCTTCTAAAACTCTCCTCTGATTCACATATTTTTTCAAGTTGGAGAAATTTAACAGCAGGTTCTTCTTCTGACTAAAGTTTATGTTTCTTATATTCATCTTGAAGTTTGTTTTACAGCATTCTTGAAGGAGTCCCTATGTAGTTTTTGGTCGATAGAATTAAAGCACCATTTTACTGTTCAACTGTATGGTAAACAAAGAAAGTAACCTAAGCCAAAACGCATCATAAAAATGCATAGCTATGCATTAAGACACGCTAAAAGTCTTGGTTTACACCAGGTTTTGTTAATGCCTTGAAATTTATAAATCAATTAGACTTTTTTCGATTAGGCCTACTTTTTCAACGGTCCTCTTTGGTAGACACGGGTGAATAGGGAGGCTTTGTGTGGTTCTGTTTCAATACACAGAACTGTTTCCAACTCTTCACCAGCAAGTCAACCAATGTTTTTTCTAGTCCCCTTTAATCATATTTTGTTAGCCATTTACCATTGCAGTGCTATCAATGATGAAGATTATTGCAATTTCAAATTTGTTTTAAAGTTAAAAAGTCTTTATTTCAGTCGTTAATAGTTGTATACTTATAAATTAACAATAGAAGGGAACAGCTGATAAGAATGTTAAGTCTATGGAAGCATCAGCTAAAATATAAATACTGTTACAGTTTAAGTCTATTAACATACATTTATCAATTGTTAAGTTACCGATTGTGATTTTGAAGATACGGGGGCTGAGTTGCATGCGCCCTGCAAATCAAAGGTGTTCAACTTTCGAAAACCTTCGGAAATACAGGGTATGACACACAGCCGCTTTTACATTGTGTAGAATCTAAAATTAACAAATGTAAGATGTTGCCAACAGAAAACAATGCGTTGGAGACCTATTTTCCATGCACGCTGAATACAGGTCGATGATACGCACAGGGGACAGCCATAANAAATGTTTTGATTTAACCAATGAAAGCAATGTTCAAAGCCTGAAGGGGGAAATTCCACCATGTCTCACTTTGCGTACGCCACTTAATACTTTATGTGAGCTTGACATGTGAAAAAGAATGAATCAGTACTAGACAACCTCCTAAAAATGTTACTTGTTCAAACCACATCAGAATATCTTCTAAAACTCTCCTCTGATTCACATATTTTTTCAAGTTGGAGAAATTTAACAGCAGGTTCTTCTTCTGACTAAAGTTTATGTTTCTTATATTCATCTTGAAGTTTGTTTTACAGCATTCTTGAAGGAGTCCCTATGTAGTTTTTGGTCGATAGAATTAAAGCACCATTTTACTGTTCAACTGTATGGTAAACAAAGAAAGTAACCTAAGCCAAAACGCATCATAAAAATGCATAGCTATGCATTAAGACACGCTAAAAGTCTTGGTTTACACCAGGTTTTGTTAATGCCTTGAAATTTATAAATCAATTAGACTTTTTTCGATTAGGCCTACTTTTTCAACGGTCCTCTTTGGTAGACACGGGTGAATAGGGAGGCTTTGTGTGGTTCTGTTTCAATACACAGAACTGTTTCCAACTCTTCACCAGCAAGTCAACCAATGTTTTTTCTAGTCCCCTTTAATCATATTTTGTTAGCCATTTACCATTGCAGTGCTATCAATGATGAAGATTATTGCAATTTCAAATTTGTTTTAAAGTTAAAAAGTCTTTATTTCAGTCGTTAATAGTTGTATACTTATAAATTAACAATAGAAGGGAACAGCTGATAAGAATGTTAAGTCTATGGAAGCATCAGCTAAAATATAAATACTGTTACAGTTTAAGTCTATTAACATACATTTATCAATTGTTAAGTTACCGATTGTGATTTTGAAGATACGGGGGCTGAGTTGCATGCGCCCTGCAAATCAAAGGTGTTCAACTTTCGAAAACCTTCGGAAATACAGGGTATGACACACAGCCGCTTTTACATTGTGTAGAATCTAAAATTAACAAATGTAAGATGTTGCCAACAGAAAACAATGCGTTGGAGACCTATTTTCCATGCACGCTGAATACAGGTCGATGATACGCACAGGGGACAGCCATAAACCCAATTGTACCGCTCTGCTAGACGGAATTTAGGTTAGATATGCAAGCAAGTTGTTTCGTGCTTTACGCTGGCCCATCTTACTATCCTCTCTAGCAAACACACTGTACGGCTATTAAATTTTATTGCCGTCTTTGATGATGTGTGTAGTCACAATGTAGAACGTAAAGCGTTTGATTTTGTGTGAAAATATACCGTTTCGATCGTGTCAATGTATAAATTGTAGCATAGATTACGTTTTATCATTGTTTACATACATCATTGTGCCTTTGATCGTGGCATTAGAATCACACTGATCGATTGCTAGAGGTCAATATTTACTAACAACCCGGCGCAATAACTAGTAAATAAACTGGCTGTTTACAATGCATTTTCAGATTACAAAGAGTTGAGAATGTACAGTGTTTGAACATAGAAAATGACACAAACTTGTCCATTGATTAATTTGATATCTAGGATTAATAAGCCGATCCCTACAAAACAAGTTAGATAAAAGATAACTAAATATTATTCATACCATTTTAGTGTTCGTATATTTTTCTTTCAGAAATTACATTTTAATAGATTCTTTTCAAAACCTTACAATTCAGTGCCAAAGCTGTGTTCAGATGTATCAAGAAAAATGTAAGAATTTGTTGAGGGCATTATCTCATATCATTGACAGTGGCAAGGGTAAATTGGAGTTCTCATTCTCAATATACCCGGTAAATAATTCGTAAGCACCCTGTGCTTTTCAAAGCCTAGTTTAAACTCTTTCATGAATGTTTTAATCAATGTTCACAATAATTTTCTTAGTTATTTTAAATCTTTGCAACACAAACAAAAACAAAACCATTGGTGGTTATTTCTATAACGTTAGGATCCAAATTTGTTTAGATAGAACAAACCAATCGAATCGCTGTTCATTTCATTCAATTAGATCTCAGTAACATGTTAAATATTTGCTTGTCATTACGCGATGATGTTTTCATTTAAATTTGATATCTAAGATAGTTGTATAATAAGAATAATGCCATTGAATTTAACATGTTATTCATCGGACTAGCCAAATGAGCAGTATTTTTTACTTCTTTAGAAATTGCACTAGACCTAGACAGAAATTGAAATGATGTAGTTATTAGATTTGTTCTAAATATGCTGTAATCAGTAATCACTGCCTATATGTGTTAGTATACGTAAACAAAAATGAGGCAATACGAAATTTTGGAAAAGATTTGATATCGGCCTCTATGTGTGTCAGTGTAGTTGTTTAAATATAAGTCAAATCATTAACTTTAAAATGAATAATAATTCCGTTATGCATTATGCAAGAAAGCGAAATTTTTAATAAGCACAGTGGCGTGATGTAATGTTGTCTGAGGTTACATGAACAACGCGTTGCATCATGTGTTGGACTGTTGGCGGCAGACATGGAACCAGGAAGTGGTTACCGTTAACGGTACGCTCACGGTAAAGAGCCGATCATGTTTGAATCGTTAATTGTAAAAACCCGTAATATTTTTGAAGAACGATATACTAATGATACGTAAACACATGCATTTTCATCACAGCTCATCAAGGCTGTTTTCAAAGGAGTGTTAATTGCAAAATGATTAAGAAGCATGATTCACTTGCTAGATTTGTTGTAGTAATTTTGTTATTATAGTTATTATTGCGAAACTACTATTGCAATTAATTAACAGTTTTGGAGGCAATACATATGCGAATGGGGCTAATCAATTTCCAATATAAAAATAGCAACATTCCATTTGTATATAAGGCCTAGTACTTGGCCCGCGACACCAGATTTTAAAAATGCGAAAACTGTGACGGCAAAAGCGGGTTTTAGCAGTTGTCATTCTGCAATTTGTACGGTTAAACGATCGGTAACACTTCCCGTAAGTTACCGGGTAAACCGTTTTCCATGTCTGGTTGTCGAAGTGTTTTTTACCTTAATTTGGTTTCTTATGACATTGCATTAAAACAATATATTAGGGTTCTGCGAGTACCAGTTCAATTTATTCGCATTTGATTTGTTCCCAGCCTCATTACGTTTTTTGTCACCATAATCCTATATGATCCCACGGTATAATTTGTCATCTAAAATACGTGGTCCCAGTTGCTGCATTTCTGGTCCAAACCCATAATAGTGCCAGTCTCGTTGAAATATTTAGTAAATCACATGGACTGAATGGTACAATTTGAATTTTCTAGAGCAAGTAAATTAATCACTGTATTTTGTGGAATTGATTTTTAAACTAAATTAATTAATATATATATTTGTACAATTAGGATAAATTGATATAAGCTAGCTAATTTCTGTTTGCAATTTTTTTTAAAGTAATTCATTTTGGATTGCTAAAAAATAATTTTATAATACTTCTAAAAAAATATGAGAAATCATTTCAAATCCATTTTATTCAAGTTTGTCTAAGTTTGGTTTAGCATAGAAAATGGTGCATACGCAGTTTTTATGAGATTAAATTGTTTACCTGTTTTCCAAAATTTCTACATGTTGGTAAGGAAAATTCAATGCTAATTGTTGGCATGTTTTTGTAAAAATAGACAAAGTGAAGAGTTTGCTAACTGATTAAAAAATTGCCTTTAAATTTTAAACGGAACTTCATAGCAGATACATTAAAATAGTTGCGTAGAGATATCTATTAGATTTCTTGTCATTTGAAATTACAACATCAATAATGTTAGTTGTTAAGTATGCGCATTGTAAATTGGCTATCAGCAACTCTAGTTGTTTGTCAATGAAAGTGACAATATTTAATATGAGCCTTTAATTGCTACATATTGCTTTCTTACATCAAATTAATTAAAAAGATATCTATAAATGTAATTGTAGCATACAGAGTTGTTCATTTGGTGCGACAAGTATTTGTTTTCAATTCTTTCCTGGCTGTGAAAATCTTACAGTATGCATGTTTATCATCAACGCAGCAGCCTTTCTATTTATTTTTCATATTACGGATATGGACAGAATTTCGAAATTTTTAAAAATTAAATTCAAAATTACATCTCAGTAAGAAAATTAACGAATATAAATTTGATAAAAATAATTTTCGTTAATTAATCAGTTAATTCTCATTAATCGGTTAATCGACGATTAATCGTTAAATTGGTTAATCGGTCATTTGAAAATATTTTATCCTTAATCTGTCTTAGTTAGGTATGTCTCAGCATTTTTTATTTAGATCGGAACAAATATTTTTAAATTCGAATTGAGTACCTGTTTTTTGTTCGAGTAAGCAAATCTTTTGACTTCTTGGATGTTCTCACACTAATATCATCTAAACCATCTTTAAAGGATAATGTGAATTTATTTATAGTTCTGATAAAAGTTCTTAGGGCATTTCAGTCGGTAATATAGAAGTTGTTGCTCCCTCTACCTTGAAGTTATGATCAATTTCAATATTAAATTAGAGAACTTAAACTTAGGCATCTCTGCTTTATTGCAACTATTTTAAATTTTAATTGTATTTGCAATCACTTTAAAACTATTAAATAACGTTATATCAAGTTTTCCACCAATAACACAGAAACATAGCCATATATTTTATGTGGAATACATCTAAGAATGGCAATTAAAATCAAAATTTCAAAAACCGATTAATTTTGCGATTAATCGGTTTTTGATATTAATCGCGTTAAGCCTTAAATTGCCTGTAATTAATAACTATAAACTGTTTTTCTAAATTTTCAAACAATTTTCTCCAAGCCTATTATCAAATTTGTGAACCCTGAAATATGGCCATAACTCTGATGAACCTGTTGAACTATACTGTTGGAAATTTTTTTAGTGTATTGCTGTGATTGAGGTATTTGAAAAGTTTCGCCTTTTTTCATTGAAAATTTCAATTTTTTTAATAAAGTTTTAAATTCTCACCCTTCCTAATGTTCAGGTAATCAGGAGGTCTAAACCGTGTGGCAGCAACAACTAGTCTCAAGTCTTTTGTTTTCTATAAATAGACTACCCAAGCCTCGTCCGGGTCAGATGTGCGCAAAGTCTTTTTTAGTTTGAGAGTCATGAAGTTTAAAGTTACTTAGAGTAAGAAAATTTTATCGTATTTGTAGAATATTTCAAAAATGAAAACAAACATTTTTATTTGATATTTAGAAATATTCTTGGTTCCATTCATAATATGTAATTTAACAGCCACGCTCACGTTCAAAATTCAGATTTCGCAATGTTTTAGTTGTTTTAGTGAGTATCCTCATTACATCACGGAAATGTCTCCATTGCTATCAATTTACATTTGGATGATGACATTCCAGTGGTGCACTGGGGTACATTTTTCGGGACTCAGTCATATCCAATTGCTTTGTTCTATGTCCGGTTAATGGTTATCGGAGAGTATTTCAGCTTTTTTGACCTTAAATTTACACAATCCCTGTGGATTAACCTTAATCTGCTCAGGAAATGTTTTGAATTTAGACTCAAAAAGTTCGAAACGTTCATAACTCACGAATTTATAATTAAAAACTGAAAGCACCATAGGTTAGAGGACTATCCTCTTGCATTTACAATCTGAAATTCCACTCGAACGCCACTCCTTGTAGGCACCACAACCTCAAAAATGGAATCTTCATGAAAAAATCTTCAATAATTCAGGTAGAGCACTAATCTTCATCATTACATATGTCATGCTCACCAATAGCTATTTTAATGTCCAATGATTTTCAAATTTCCTAATAGGCTTGGAGAAAATTGTTTGTGCCTTGAAAGGTATGCTGATTACAACAACAATCTACGAAATCTGTCTATCAACCTTAATTTAAAATATTGAATATATTTCTTATTTAAATGTTTTTTGATTTATAATTTTTTATCATTAAAAGAACTTCGTTTTTGTTCTAGGTTGGCAAAACTGAAATCACAATGCACGAATAGTATATGTATATCTGAGCGTTATATATTTAGGAATTCATAATACTATTAGCACTTGTAAACAAATGCAACATTCAATTCATTAAGGTGCTCCAACAAAATGGTCATTATTCTCGCTGCATGGCTATAAACAATAAATAATTAATTTTATAGTTAAAATAATTCCCTCTTCCGAATTTTCGCATTGGTTTTATGGTTAGCTCTCGCAATATGTTCTTTGCTGCCTTGATTTGGAACAGCAAAACAGAGTGTAGTTGAATTCGGTTAGTCGGTCAAATTCTTTTTATCACTCTATTGAAAATATTTAGGAAAATTTGAATTTAATGTTTCTTAGAAACTACGCTTTGATATATTTAAGCGTGTGATGGGTCAGTTGGGGTCATTTTAAAAGGCGGAATTCTATTAGTCTCGTCCGGCGCACTCCTATCTTCTGGTGATTGATGTGATTACAGATCCATCTCTGATTCCGATAAATCTCAACATTTGTATTTAGATTAACCCAACGATCTCTTAATGAATGTTTTGCCAGTACCACCTCAAAATCCGTGATAAATTGATTGCAAGCGACAGTGCGCTGTGTTTTAGGGTATATGAGATAGAAATCAAAAGAATGTCGAAAGCTACTGAAGTTGATAACCGAATCTGAGATCAATTGGGACAGTTGGTAATTTAGCGTACAATTGTCTAGCAAATATGAGGTTCCGACATAGTGTTCCTTAAATGCATCTGGAAGTTTATATTAAAAGACTAGTAGACTCAAGTTTCCATAGTCAAACAATAATTATCTTTTATGAAAAACAAGTCTTAATGCATTTCACGAAATTATTTATAGAAATTAATTTAATATGCTAATACATCGTTTGCTTTGGTTATTAATTTTCAAATTGTTGGTGTGTGATAAAGCTACTTTATACGGACATTATTTTAATCCATTGAATTTTACATGCTCATAACTTTGCTGATACCGGCATGCTAATCCGCTATTCCAGCCTCCGTCTGAATTAAGTGCACTACAATGGTAGACTCTTGAAAAATCCCACGAAGGGTGTGATATGGTCGCCATTATTCTACATAGTACAGACATCAATAAATATATAGTCACTAAATTGAAACACCCATATTAACTCATCAATTAAGGTTGGTAATAACAGTTATACTATCTGAAGCTGTAAAGCCCCTGAAATATTATAAGTTATTCTTTTATTAGTTTAGTTGTAACTTAGACGGCTTAGGAATATTTTTAAGTTTTTTTATGGTACCCCTACCTTTGACTTAATGCACGCCATACCTCGATGGGTTGGGAGAGCTATCTACATAAAAATTGGAATAAAGCGAAGTTAATGCACTAGAAAAGGTACTGTGTTTATTTAATTTCATGTGTGCGCTAGTGAATGTAGCCGCCTGAAACCGAGTCGGTTGTGCATGCGCAAATTCCAACTTTCACTTAAAAAATACTTTGGTTTAGCTTCGTTAACCGTATGGCCTCCTACGTACCTATAAGTTACTCGGGAGTTTTAACCGGGGATGGAAAATTTAGGGATTCCAATCATGAGTGTAAAATTGGTACAGAATTGTAAATTCTTTCATTTTATCACATATCAAGTTGATATTGAATTGCACAAATTAATTTCAAGTATTTTTGGTACACGTTATCCCACTTTTAGTAAAACTCGAAGTTTCAGTGTCAGTTCAAATGCATATACAAGCTATAAAGAACTTCAATTTGAATGTTAGTTATAACAAAGCAAGCCTTAATTATAAATTGATTTCAATTAGCTGAGATCAGCATTTTCAAAATCTCAATTTTGGATTATATTCGATTTCAAGTGGCTGACACATTAAGGCCTAGTGTAAAAATAGAAAGCTTACTAAACTCAGAAAATTATCACTCACCTGTTATTGTGCATGCTTTATTGGAGCGTTGGTAGGATAAACACAAAGTTCTGCAATCGCTCTGATGTTAAAGAGCAAAGCCGTATTTGATCCCATGGCTTTGAGATGGACTTTAATAGACTAACAAATTGCAATCTAATTAAAATAGCAGACATAAGCCTAATATTTACAACTGCGACTATCACAACACTCCTACTCTTTGAAATTAGACTGCAATAACGCAAAATTCCTTAATTTGTTTTTCTATAAATTACACACTAGCAGTGTTCTGATAGATATTAAATATTTGTAGCCGCCCACATCAGCCAGGATTAATCAAACACGGAATTAACACATAGCATAGAACAAACGGTTATGCCAGTATCCACTGTCCTGCACGTATGTAAACATTCATTTTATCCACAACTCCTATTACTCTTACCAGTCCGAGCATGGCCGGCCTGATTAATGTACCTTATTTTTATTTTATACCACCAGAAACCTAAGTTGACTTTCAAACAGTTTTAAATGATTCTCTTTTAAATTCTAGACACAAATTTGATTTCTAGTTATTGTGGAATCTCAGGACTGACAACGGGTCACAAGCTGTTGACTCGCGACCCGAATGGCCCGTCATCTCAGTGACCCGCACTCGAATGACCCATGATCCGTTGTCAGCTCTATGTAAAATACAGCATTGATTTTTTTTTGAAACCCAAAATCCTAAAAAATATCATTCATAATTTCGTAATATATCGAATCAACAAATCTCATTTATTGTTCATTTTTTGATACTCTGTAGCTAAACCAGTTAAACTTTCATCCAGCTAGCGGCTTTGCGTCATAGGGGACTTGAGCCCCACATATTCTAGAAATTTTTAAAAATTTTTAATATTTCTGTGGCTTCCAAAAAAGCTGTGAGTTTATGGTTAAAAATTTTGCAAGTTAGGGCGGTTACGATTTCTGATATCATTCTCTTCTGTCTGACACAAATTTTACTAATTGACCCAAATCACGTGAATGAATTTATTGTTATTCGATCAATTGAAAGAAGCCTTTCATTAATTTTGTTTCAAAGACGTTTTAGATTTTTGTTATTCTAGTTGAAGTTTTGTTTATTCTGCGTTCTAAAAAATCTAGTGAGATAACGGGCGAATAGGGTTAAAAAATGTCGGTTACGGTTACTAGAAAAAACCGACAGTTAGGTTAGTCATGAAATCCTCCTTACCGTACAAATCTAGCTTCCATATGTAAATAAGGCCTGCACAACACATCAGAGATCGACTCCCAGATGTGTGTGCGTTCATGAGAAATTGTCTGCAACATCGACAGCAGTCATAAAACATTGTGGTTGTCGACTATAGATGTTACGCATAGTGATATAAGTGATATGTGCAACCGTCCTTAGACTAGTTCAGTGCAAAACTTCTATGTCATGCATAATTGTCAACAAAATTTATTTAAATGCTAGTTAACTAATAATTTCGTTTTTTGCAATACTAATGCGGGAAGTCAAAATTAGATTTTTTAAGCAGTTGAGGTATGTATTGTTGGGGTCCTGCATCTATTCACACATTTTTGCAGCTTCAACAAGTTGATAGACATAATATTAATTGAAATTTATGGTGTTAGCGTGACATCTACAGAAGTGAATAGACATTGGTTTCTTTCGCAAGAATTGTTTGCACTATAAGAAATGCGGCATCCCATTCTATAAAATGTATAGAGAAGACCAGCGGAAGGTTAAAAACAATAAACAGTGCTCACTTTTATCAGACCATGCGTATTCGCTATTCATTCTATACTTGCGTCAAGTACAGTCAAACCACAAAAGAACTCTCTTCCTTAATATGTTTCCGAAAAGAGGCTTAGTGAGGTGTAAATATTTTGAAGTCAATCAATGAGTGATGATTATGCAAAGTTATCAGCAAAGCTTTAAAATATTGGAATTTATAATGGAGAATCATTCATTGAAGTCTGCGACACTGGCGCCAAATGTGTTGAGATCTAGCCAAAGTAAATGGTGGACGTATTTGAAAATGAAATTGACTTTGTTTTCTTTGTAATTCTTCAAATACTCAACAATATTGTTAAAACTGGCGCCAAATACCTGTAAATAGTAATAATACTGTTGATAAGTAGGATTCCTTCAAATATGTTATACATAGTTAATGGATTTGTATCAAACTTCACAGAACAGGAAACATATCAGGAGTATGTTCATTAACATTTCTGCGTTTAGAATAGAAGTTATCTTTCTTTGAAATCGACGTTATTCAAAAATGAACTTATATATATATATATATATATATATATATATAGTCCCAAGGTAAATAGCCTTGCTTACGAGTGTTTCACTTTATGAAGTAAACATTAAATATGGAAGAAATCATCATCGCTTTTCCATGCCATTGGATCATACGGTATAATTCAGGACTATGGTTAAGTTCGAAAACATAATTTTCCCTGCATTGCCCTGATTTATAATACCTCTCCTGTTTAGTTTACTTGAATTACTCTGTCAGAAGATCATCACTACTCATGACAAATTCTCCTCTAACGCAAAAACGTACCAGAATATAAATCTTAATTTGAATATTGCCTTGAAGTTTAAAAATGCTTTTCAATCCTAAACATATTTAGGATTTTATTTTGAAACCGCGTTGAAATCACACTGGTAACTTCATTTGCGTGGGCTCGACTCTAACTTCTAGACTAAAGGAAGTCATGACACATCAACAACAAAATGATTGAAAAAGTAACTAGTACGAGATAGAACACATCCAAGACTTATTTTGGTTACTTAGCTGGCAACGTTCGTATAAACAATATGGACCTTGATATTAAGTTTGAGTTTAACTATTTGAAATTCAAAACTTCTTCGTGATCCGCATGTTCTGGGGCGTGCTCAGCCCAAAAATAGTGGAGGCACGGAGTGCATTTTTGCTGAAATCAGATCTAAGTACGTAAAATTCAGTTTAGCTAATAGTAAAATGCATACGTTTGGAATGTATGGAAAGTCGAATATGATCAAATTTGGACGTTCATTTCTTATCCATTCTTAAAAATGCATCATGATATTCAAGTTCCATTCAATTTTTGAAGTGTTATAAAGGAGTAGCAGTTTAACTAAGTCACAAATGTTTTACTGTCTAAATGCGAAGGATTTGGTTGTTTTCTGCTTGATGCCGTTCAGAGTTGTAAGTAGGCCCAATGGTGGACATGAGTCGAATTATTTAGGCGCACGTCACTCCTTCAAAAATTTCTCCAGCCCCTTTCTCGCCACATGATGATATTTTCCAGCTCGTTTTCAGCTGTGAAATTGATTGATGATTCATTTTCAACACAATAAATTTATTGCTGGCTTTTAGTTTCTAAGCCTTTCCTAGCACAATGTAACGAAGTCTCAAACAAAATTCAAACTTTATCAGTTTCGCTTGTTACGCTTATTATTATTCGCCACTTAGTTTCCTAAGTTATTACCTCGGCACGTCGTGGCCTTGGCACGGCCTGTGTCTATTTCTGAGTGTGCCCAGTCGGTCTACTCAAATCACATAAAATTTCTTGTGTTTGATAATCTGGCACATCCAAATTCGTTTCCTTGGTTTATTTATCAAAGCCCAATTTCGTTTACCCTTTTTAGTAATTAGAAGTAAACATCAGTAATTTAAGTTCTTTTATAGTTTGAGTGTTATCAAAGTAAAAATACGACAACGCTGAAAACCATGACCGCGAAATGCAATCGCCCCTTACATTTACATCAACGTAATAGCCTCCATTATTGTTTTTTATCATTTCCTGTTCAAAAACCTGTTATTACAGCGGAATTCAAATACTAGTTTCAATATGTATTTGTGTATTTATATATGGAAGCCATTGTATTAAAAACCAATAGCTTTTTGGATTTTCCCTCGTAGAATGTAACTTTGGTTTGAATTTCTAAATATTAAATAAGCTGTATATTTCTTATTTCTAAATGTGTAAAGGCGAAATTTTCCCTATGCGCTTGTATAAACAGAAATTTCAGTAGAGAACATAGTGTTTTAAAAATTTGTGACTCTTCCCATTGCTTAGTTAATCCTACTCAACAGAATAAAGCCATTTCAATTTTATCATTCTCCATACAGACTTGCAGTATCACTGACGACGCTGATGAATGATGAGCGATATACCAGTGTAGTGTATAGCATTTGTTAGTGTATATTATGCATGGAAGGTAAATAACTTACAGTCAGTGGCGTTGGTTTGAATGACTGTCGCTATAATTGTGCGGCGTAATGACTAAACAGCGCATCGCTATATACTTTCCATTTACTTGTTTGAAGTGTGTCATATAAAAGCAAATAGCAGATTTATGCATTGATTGTTTATGTCAAAGCGCATTTTATTAAGGCCAACATCAAAGGCTTTCCTTTATGCTTTGTCGCTCACTTAAAAGGCCATGTGTGCATTCCTCGATTTCCATAATTTTATTAAAACTATCAGTTCGCACTAAGGCACGCGTTACTCCATCACGTCTACACCATAAACTCTAAACGCTTTATTAATCTGCTAACAACTCTATTTGCAACTTTAATTCGCCTACTAAATTATCATAATTATTCCATTGGTACTGTTTATCTACAATTACAAATGTTAACTCATTCCCATTTCACGGGTAGACGTGACGTACTGATCGCAAATTGCAAGGAAATATCCAGACGAAATTCTTTTCGTTCTGCTGCCGTCTATTATATTTCAGCATGTGCATTTTTTATAGTTATATATAAACTTTGAAGAAAGTAATTTATTACTTATATAACCAGTTAAAATATTTTTCATTTATGCTTATCATGATTTGGATGTTTCAAATGCATATGCAGAAAATGATTGGAATTTATATATTATCAATTTAGTTATGTCGTTTGTATCACAATTAGTCAAGAGTTTAATTGATTAAGGTAGGTACGTACTGTGTAGTAAAACAAATTGTTTAAATGAGTCAATTTTGCTTCGAGGAACCATATGCTCTGTATCAGTTAGAGTTAAAAATTTTGATTTATTAACATTTGTACAATTCTGAATATATTCATTTTTGTAATTGTTTTTATGTATGTTGTACATTTCAAATTTGCAAGCTGTATGCATATTGGGAAGGTGTATTAAACAGATAAGCTAGAAAATAAAAAGCCATTTAATTTATATGTAAACTATATGCAAATGCATATGTGATTCTAAAAACCCTTTCGCTCACTATGACGTTGACCATTATTCTCTCTTTGTTTTAAGTCGATGATGAGGAAATTGTGGTACTTATGCTCGCCCTACATATCTGATATTAGTATATATATTACAGTTACAGCAAGATTGTAAAACAAGAAATTCAGTGAAATCTCTCAATTTTTCTCAATTTGTGAAATTGCTAATTCACATATCTAACTTCATGACAGCTCTAAAATATCTAGCTACTTCATGTATGTACTTGAAAAATTTTGATTTTAACCTAAATCTCAATTCCTAATTTTATATATATGTATGTATATATATATATATATATATATATATATATATATATATCTATAACTGATGTTAAGTATGAGGAGAATTTAAACGTTTTACAACAAATGAGAATTTTCATTGAAACAGAGTTAATAATTTTAAGTATTTTAGGCTCACAAATATTCACCATTACGTAGGAGCACATTCAACAATAGATCGATAATGTTTCAAAATTTCCAAATTGGTTAATGTGCCAAAAATGTTCTTGAGGTAAATGTTTATTAAAACAATTGGCGATTTTGCAAAAAAAATGGTAAAAACATTTATATACTATTTTTCATTTTATTCTGCCTCAATGAAATGATTTTTTGAAGGAATCAATAACCAGTGATGCTGCCAGCAAGACTGGGTCCAGAAAGCTCTTGGAATCTATCCTGCAACAAATTTTTGGATTCTTGTGGCATAAAATTTTTGAAATAGATTTGGTCTTATAAACATTTTCATTGTGATGTTCGCGCGTCAATAATAAAGAAATCTAAAGTTTGTGGGACACAGTTGCCATATGAAAACGCATACAAGCGTTAAGGCAACATTTCCAATAGAAAAATCCACAACTCATTATCAGATTTTCAGTAAGCCTCAACAGCTAAAATACCCAGATAACATATGTGTTGAGTGCCCAAATGTACTCCTTCTAAGGTACCTGATTTAACTAAATTGAACTATTTTATCATTGCAATTTGAGTTTCAAGGCATCCATTTCCATTCTTAATTGAGGAAAATTGTTTTTGAATGGGCCTTTGAAAGTGACAGTTTCAGTAGAGAACAAATGTCCAGCCATGCATCTAAGCTTGCTGTGAATTTTTTCAATTCAAAGATTCTAGATGGAGGGACAAATTCCAGTTGGCAACAACGTTTTTATTGGAACAGTATTGTTGCTTCAGCAAAAACTGCTAGTTATACCTGTGACATATTGCCATTTGTGCAGTTGCTGACAGTGCAGCACATGTGCAGAAGTCGTGGAATTTTGTTGAATGTTGCAAATTAAAAAATAATCAGCATGGGGTACAAGGTTCATTTGCTGGGGTTATTGGGTTGGTGGAGATCCCAATTGTCACAATTTCAATAGAAAAGGTTTATGGTTACCACTGGACAGATTCTGCAATCATGTGGAATTGATGACATGGAATCAACCAGGGTTGCTGACATGATTGTACAATTAGTTTTTCTTCAAGTAGAAACTTTTGCAGTCAAAGTACGTAGCAAATATATATACAGTAGGTATATGGACAGCCCCATTTTGATTTCTAGCTCATATATAAATGGAAAAATACATAGCGCCAGATATAAATGATGTCCAAAAGACCTAGCGTCATAGATAAGTAGTAGTTAGTTATGTTAGCAACAGAGATGGAATCGGATCGGATCGGATCTTCATTTTGAGAAACTTCGGATCTGTTTCGGATCCAAAAAGTTTTAAAACTTGTGTATTTGTACATTTTATAAATTACGCACATTTCTACATTGAATCCTAATTTAATAATCTCAATCTACGTGAAATTTTATAGTTGAATTTCATTGTTCATACAACAGGTTTGGCGTTATTCTTTCAAACAACTTATAAAATTGGTGGCGAATACTTCAAATCTGAAAATGCGATTCATGTTAGCCATCACAATGATAAAATAGTAAAGCAACCAAAACATTTGTTTGTACAAGCTTGAAACTTGAACACAGGGAAGCAAGTGGAATACCTTAGCTTTTGCAAACACTGACAAAATGTAAAAATGCTAATATATTTTGAGATGCTCTTCAATCAAAAAATCTCATTTAAATATGCAGTCTAAGCAACTTGCAATGCCAAGATCAACTTAGTTCTGTTAATGGAACCATAACCGTTGGCATGCTATTAATAGGGTATTAATTTATTTAACCTTGCTGTTATAAAATTTTAAATTTTTAATCCAATTTAGTATCCCATTTCAGTAAAATTCAAAATTTATATTTAAATCTCAAATTTTGTTTGAAAGATTAATTTTTCTATCGCGGATTTTAATACACTCTACAACAATTTTTTTTAATGTATTGCAAAATAAATTTTGGGGTTGTTCTTTAATTTGTCATTATTTGTGCTATTCTTGTTTTCATCGCCTTAGCTGCAATTTTGAAGTAAATTTATCTTGTCTGAAACAACTTTAATTCATAGTGACATTGCAAAGTGGTTATTTTTGAATTTGGACATAAAAAATTAGCACGGGAGGTAATACTATAAGAAACTCAACTATTTAAACTCTATAAATAAATTATGATTATAGTTGATGACAATTTTACGAACTAGATTGTTACAAAGCTTACAANTACAACAGGTTTGGCGTTATTCTTTCAAACAACTTATAAAATTGGTGGCGAATACTTCAAATCTGAAAATGCGATTCATGTTAGCCATCACAATGATAAAATAGTAAAGCAACCAAAACATTTGTTTGTACAAGCTTGAAACTTGAACACAGGGAAGCAAGTGGAATACCTTAGCTTTTGCAAACACTGACAAAATGTAAAAATGCTAATATATTTTGAGATGCTCTTCAATCAAAAAATCTCATTTAAATATGCAGTCTAAGCAACTTGCAATGCCAAGATCAACTTAGTTCTGTTAATGGAACCATAACCGTTGGCATGCTATTAATAGGGTATTAATTTATTTAACCTTGCTGTTATAAAATTTTAAATTTTTAATCCAATTTAGTATCCCATTTCAGTAAAATTCAAAATTTATATTTAAATCTCAAATTTTGTTTGAAAGATTAATTTTTCTATCGCGGATTTTAATACACTCTACAACAATTTTTTTTAATGTATTGCAAAATAAATTTTGGGGTTGTTCTTTAATTTGTCATTATTTGTGCTATTCTTGTTTTCATCGCCTTAGCTGCAATTTTGAAGTAAATTTATCTTGTCTGAAACAACTTTAATTCATAGTGACATTGCAAAGTGGTTATTTTTGAATTTGGACATAAAAAATTAGCACGGGAGGTAATACTATAAGAAACTCAACTATTTAAACTCTATAAATAAATTATGATTATAGTTGATGACAATTTTACGAACTAGATTGTTACAAAGCTTACAAATAAGTTTATTTTATCACTATTTCGTCAGAATATGACCATTTTTTATCTCAAGATAGTGTTGAAGCACTTAAAATTTTCTATTCGCATTTAAAAAAAAACATAAATATTTTTAAGTCCATTTTATTTATTGTTAGAATACTTATTTAAATTCGGATCCATTCGAAGTGAAAACTAAAATTTTTTAAAAATTCGGATCGGATCTTAAGATATTGGATCCGATTCTATCTCTGGTTAGCAAACGTTTATTAATTACATTATTGTAAAATGAGAAAAATTATACATTTGCAATACAAATACAAATATGGAATACAATTAAGTGTGGCAATTCAGATAAGAAAGGAATGAATTGTTTTTCTAACGCATATATTTAGTCATGTAACATGTACCTTTGGAAAACCTCTTTTTAAAGTAAATCTTTGGGGTCGCATCCTAGGCGTGTCCTAGAAAATTTTGAAAGACCGACGGTTTAAATATTTTTCCTAGAATTATTATAAAACTTATTATAAATTTGCAAGTTATATAAAATCTAATCATAGGCTGCAAAAATTTTAATGATGTATGAGGTTCTCCACAAAATTTTAAGGTACATGTGTACACACATGAAAACTAGTCTTTTTAAGAGGGTTTTAAATCAAGGGAGCTGCTGAAAATTTTTTGAAAAAAATCATTTTTAGCTTTACAAAATCACTGAAAATTTATTTTTTTACACAATTCGATAGTTTTTATAAAGAGAGGCGGCCGTCTCCACCTCTGCGCTCCCTAAATGTCGTATGCACGTCTGGCCTAGCAACGACTTTTAGAGACAGTATATTCTGATATGTTCCAAAATTTGTATGTTTTTAAAATAAACATTATTTTGATAAATTAATAATTTGTTTTACCTGATTTCAATAATAATACTTGTAATAGCCTATTCTTACTATAGTACTGTATTATTAGAAAACAGTATTGTAGGGTAAGTAGATTTTGGGTACGAAAATCTAGCCTATGAAAGCCTAGTGTATTCCTCAAAAAGGAACTCGCATGATAAAGGAGACATGAAAAAAATTTCATTCATTAAAATTGGGGATTTTGGTCGCATGATACACGAGTTTATACAGCATATATTTGGCAAAATATTATCAACGACAGTGATAAAATTCTTATCATATGTAGACATTATTATGGTTGCTCTTTATATCCAATGAACATGCACAGACGACTGTTAAATAGTGTTTCCTTGTAGGGAACATTTTTGTCAGCAATAGGTAATTTTGTTTTTTTGATGTCTTACGTGGAGAGTGGTTGTGTTTCGTGGAATTGTCTGGGAAAACAAATTTATCGCAGCGATGCCTGCGGGAATAGTCTAGACATAAATAAATATCTTGATTAGATCATAATGTTTATTTTCATCTGGAAATATTTTTTCCCACATGTAAAACCGCATTCAGTTAAGTACATTTTATCAATGAAAACTAAACCAGATTGGAAAACATTCAAGCGCATTTGGATCCAAAATTTCTAAGATTGGGAACTTGCACTAACGATGACGTAGCTAGGAATTTTCTCTAAGACGGCAGTCAATTAGAAGAGAACACCAAGCATTCGCTCAAAGCATTATTCAGATATTTTTACACATTCTTCAATTATTTTTTATTAATTCTGTAAGAAACCTGATAAAATCATATACAATTACAATCGTTTTTAATAGGGATTGGGCGGTATACCGAAAAAACTAACGGAAAAAAAAGAAGAAAATCGAGTTTTCAGCAAAATCAGTAGCCCATAGTGTTCCAAGAAACGATGCAGTCTTTGGAGAAACGTCAAAATGCTTGTTTTAATTTGTTAACAACTCAACTTATTGTTATGAAAATCTACTTTAGAAATGTATTTTTCTCTTAACATTTTACTAACACCAATAGTAGATAGATATAAAAAACCAAAATCGGAAGCGAGCTCATTCTTCGGAAAGAGCCGAGCACTAGTAATTAACCTTAAACTGCCTAGCATTATTTATAAAGAACAAACCATTTTTCAACATTTACAAGGAATTTTATCCACCTCTGTTTGAAAATTTGAAAATCGTAAAGCATGGACAGATCTATTGATGAACATGCTTTAATACAATGTTAAAAACTTCTATTAAATCTTATTGCTGTGGTTGAAGTTGATAAATAGATTAACAATTTTTCTTTGAAAATTTCGAATTTTTGAACAATTTAAATTCTCTCTATGCCTGATGTTAATGCATTTATAAAGTTTTGAGACAATAGCGGCAACAAAGTACTTTGAGTGTTTCTTAATATGTGTAAAGATGCCCCAAACCTATTGAGGCGTGCCGCGCGCAAAGTCAGAGGTGCTTTCAAATTGAACATAGCGTTAATATTTTTTGAGCTATAAATGTTTTTTACAATCATGAAAAATTTTCAAAGATCCCCAGACAGATTAAGGTTTAAAAATGTTTATAGTCTTAGTAAAATTACCATTATTGAAAATTCATCAAACAGTCCGAGAGCGACCCTGGGTAAGCGGTTATGTGTGATGTAACCAATTTAAGCATTTCAATTGATGTATATATGGAGCAAATTATATTGTAATAAATATTTCATAAATTTTTCAATACATTGATAAAAATTGTAGTGTATGAGGTTAGATTTAAAATATTTTGCATTTAATCAAGGTACGTTTGTGAAGGCTTTATCCATATTCTAAGGATGAATCAATGAGGCTCATTAAACGATCGAGAACTGCGGAATGTTGCAATAATTCCAATTTGCTGATAAAAATGAGATAATGGAATTTTCAGTATTATTATACCCACGCAATAGATCATCATCAGCTATTATATGTAGTATATTAAATGTTTTTAATGTTTTGCAGTAATTATTACACAATTAATATACATTAATTTTTGATTTAGATAATTAATTTTACTAGATCTTTACAAAAACAGAAAAGTTTGAACTCCTGTTTTTGGTAACCTAACTGATTTATTTCATCATCTTTCGTAGATATTTATCGATCTCTGTTGTCTCCATAAATTGATTTTTGTTGTCCCTTATGATTTCGGAATGAACAATTTTTTTCTTGTAATTCTCATTCTAAACATAAGTCGCTGCATTTATTACCTATTCTTCACTTTCTTCATTTTTTAGCTTTGCTTTAAATTTCACTTATATTTCTATTTACTTTATAGCGTTTGAGTTCGCGATTAGACGAATTCTAACTTATGTGCGAATTATAACCATGGACTAATTTTGTAGGGGTACAGTCTATCTAAATATTATATGAAATTGCAGAATTTTCATGTAGTTTTCATAAATTATAAACCATTTTTCCAAAAAGTTTTCTTCTTTCTCTTGAATAAATATGTTTTTCGTGGAGTACCTCATAAATTATTACACTTATTCAAGATATGATTAAATTTTGTATTTATTGCAAAAAAAATAATCGCTTTTATAATGTACTTAACAAAAATTTGAATAGTTCCCTTTAAAAAAAATTAGAACTGGGCTAATTAGCCACTATTTCAGATGTGTTTTGAACCTCGAGTGAATTTTGATTTTCATGAAGGAGCCAATGTAAAACTTAGAATTCTTTTTATTTTGTAATCACGTGTTAATTTTGTTTGATATTTGTGCATCATAAAAGTTTTATACGTTGAAAACATTCCCTTTTATAAAAAAATGTATTAGCACTGTTTATTGTTAGAAACGATAATCTATTTTTCGAATAAGCCAATGCTATTTTTCACAGGTTTCCTTTCTTGTAAATAATTGATATTAAACTCTTAGTGCAGCTTTAGTGTAAGCTACTTGCATACAAATGTGTTAAAGCATTACATTTTTAGTTAAATATTTAAAACTTTAAAAAATAACATTTCAATGATTGCATTTATTTTTGAATATATTTCTTGAATCAATGGTAAGCATCTAAATTACACTATGATAGTTGGTTTCGTTTTGTTTAATTATGTGTAAATATATATTGAAATAGTTCATTGGATTTTGGATTTAATTCAAATGCCGGTAATTTAGCTTCAAAACTATTCCTAGGTAACCACAATGAAATATTTTGGATTTACCATAAATAACAAGCATTCATTTAAAAAACATATTGCTCAAGTTTATAAAAATTCAATGAGAAATTTCTATATACTATTAAAAGTTAAAAAAATTTTTAAATCAAGATGAAACTGAAATTTTATTTAATTCTCTAGTTAATTCTATTATAATTTACGGCATACAAGTATATGCAGGTGAATCAGAAACATCTTTATCTAAGCTTAACAACACATATAAGAAAGCGTTTAAATATAAACTTATTACTAAAAAATTAAATATTTTTAACATCATTAAAGCAAAAGACAAAGCATTACATCAACACATTGAATACTCTCAAAAACATCCACTAAAACAATTCATTAGCAAAAGAACTAAATACGCTACATCAAAATTAAGAAAAACAACCCACCGAAATTATTCTCATCAAAGACCATATATTATATACACTTATAGCAATTATTACATTGCATTTATTTTTGAAACAATTAAATTTTTACCACCCCTGTTTGTATATACATTAAGAATATTGTTATAGATTCCTACTCTCAACTACTATGGCTTAGTAACAATTTGCAGGAATTCGACCTGATTAGAGGCACCTAAATCTACTTGAAAAGTCAACCTTCCCTGATTAATCATTTGTTGGTGTTGTCTGGTTTTTTGTAGATGTTTACATTATGAAAAAATTGTAGCATTATTTTTTTGCGTTCCAAACAGAGTATATATCGTGCCGTGCTGTGTATATTCTTACAAAAATTTTCGTGTCCGTGTCGTGTTCGTGCCAACATTAAAATATGTATGAAATTATTTGTTGTTTTGATTTACTAAATCTATTAATTTGCATATTAATATTATCGAATATTTTGTTTCTTGAACAACTTGTTAAACTATTGAAAATTTTTCATTCATAGATGTTTAATCTAATAGGCCTTTTACATTCAACGAAAAACATATATGTTTTTGTGCCCTGCCCAACCCGCGTTTGAATTTTTTTTAAAATTTTGTGCCGTGCAGTGATCGTGCCACACTGCGTCCTTTCGTGTCGTACTCGTGAAAAATCAAGGCACATTTCTAGCACTGTATCGAAATGTATAATTAATGTTTTCAGATGCTTATCAATTGAATTGTTAAATATAATGCAACAAATTTTTTTGATTCATTTCATTATAATCCTGCATTCTCCTGATTTCAATAATAATTTGTAGTAAATTAGCATAGGCATACAGTGCATTTCGATGTGCAAGTATTACAGATATCGAATATAGAAGCCTATAATCGACATACGCATATATATATATATATATATATATATATTGCAGATAAGTAGTACGTGTGTAATAAGTTATTTATGATTGCATTAATAGATTTTCGACTTTTTGCTTCTATGTGATTACATTGTGTCTGCATTCGTAATCTATACATAAAGCTTGCATGAGCCTGATCATGTTACATAACAAATGTTGAAATGCTTGAAAAAATATATAAAAGCTAATCAAATTTCTTTTTTTTAAGTGTCTAAATATAAGAAGGAGAAAGTCAAGTTAACATACTTCTATTGACCTTAAAGAATTGGAAAATACGCATTATTTTAGATCAATGCTATAACCACTAGTTAAATACCCTTTCGAATCCAGGATTTTTCTCCTTAAATGGTATTTGAACATTGGAATAATAGTACATTTGTCGCAATTTGGTTCATTAGCTGGTGCAAATAATCTGGCCTAATTTTCCTTTTATTCAGCTAAAACTGACAAGCTTACAATTTGTGGGACGTATTTTTTATAATGAAGGTTTCTTGAAATCTGCAGAAGATATTTGTTTTATTGAACTGAAATAATACGTTTCTGCTAACGATGTTGAAAATGACTGATTTCGGTTGCCCGTGCCTTACCTTTCAAAGAGTCTTAGGTAAAGTTAATGGTGAGTGATATAATGTTGAAAACCAATTATTGCAAAATTTGATGTACCCTAAAACCGGTGCTCTACATTTATGTTTATTCAAAAGAAAATTCAACAAAAATGTTTGTGTGGTTTTTAGATGCTGCGCAAAAGATTTTAGTTTCTAGAAAAGCAATAGTTGGACGTAAAAAATGGAAAATTTAACAGCTGAAAACAAATATATCCTTACCCTTGCAGCAAATTAATTAAATAGTTCATTTATCTGTAAGGAGAACATCATTTTAACAGATCGTTTAAACATATCTGTTAAATATGAATAAAATGTTTACATCATTGCTAAGAATGATGTGTACAACAATGGAATTTCCCTGTTTTAAATCTCACTTAAAATATTTGGTAGATCTTGAAAGAATTTGTTAAAGTAAGATTTTGCCTCTTGCAAATTTAGAGCTTGGCATGTTTGTAAAATTTTTTTGACGATTTTCACTTCACTGGGTTACTGGTATCCACTGTATAGGAATATTTCTTATTTTATACGTGAGATCGCAAAAACATTACAAATTTCAATTTGTTTTGAATTTGTTAAACACCAATAAGCTGTTTATTTATTACTATATAAAAATTGATATTTCTGTGTATTTTTGTGGTTTGATGAACTATTATATTTTTATACCATTACTTTTTAGATCCCTCTAGCGGGAAATCTTAAACTTTCAACATACTTGTGAAATTTTTTCATATATTTAGACTAGAGGGAAATATTATTAATACAATATTTAGTAAAATTCGTGGAGAAAAATTTGATCCACATATTAATAACTAATACCGGTATTCACTGCATGAGTTATTTTATTGCTTTAAATAATACAAAGAAACCAATTATTTACCTGTTTGCCCAATTAGTGAAAGAAGGAGTTACTGATGCATAACGGCCTTACCTCTCTTGTAGCTTGTGCTCAAATGCAACCGCGTTTACTCACACGTACGTGTCAATGACTGTTCCAATGCGGTATTCTCTTTGGACAGGTTTGTCAATTGATAAGCCGCCACGACTTCAAAGAGGCGGCATCTTTGCATTCTGGCCACACTCGACCATGTTAGTGTAGTCTCTTAATTTTACTCTCTATGCAATATTACACTGGTATATGAGTCTTGCTTATTAAATTGTAACGCTTGCTACGCCCGCGGTTTCCCTTTATATTATATATCAAGGAAAAGATCTTTTATTTCAGAACTCTGTTCTTTCAACTTACAAACAGCCTGTGTTAATCACGCAACCTTAACAGCGCATATGGGGAAATGTTCTCACCCAAAATTCACGATGGAAACATAAATATCTACTTGTATACATAACATAAACATGTAATACAAATATTAAGCAATATATAAAAGTAAATTTTATTTATACAACCATTTAACAGTATATTTCAACACCAAGTGCATTTGCAATTTCTTTCAAACAATTTGACTTATAGAACAAATTGGTCATCATTGGACTGCAAAAGACATCCCCATAACATTGGTTTAAATATGAACTTTTATTTTAATAATCATAGTATTTTTTAACAATGGCGTACCAAGTATTTCCATTTTGTAATAATTGCTAAAATTACTATATTTGTACATTAATTGTCAGTACTATAGAAATTTTTTCACAAAACGGTGATGTCTCGGCTTTAAGGGAACACAACATCGAAGATTTCAGGTTTTACTTAACTGCGTTTATCGTAAATATTTATAAAATGTTTGCCTCACTTCAATTAAGTAGTAAAAAATCTCAAATATCTGTATTTAAATTGATCTGCCAATGTTTGGTATTCTTGAGCAAAGTTAATATTTTTGTATTTAACGTTCGTAAAGAAAGAATTCGGTGTAGTTTTTCAGCATTATGGCGGTTTTTATAAAGATAATCTATGACGCCATTGTGCACAAAAATATTGGCAACTTCTTGTGCAATATAAACAACTGAAAGCAAATTAAGTTCAAGATGTTAAAATTCAGTACAAATTTGAAAATTTTGAAGCAATGTTTCCAGATACGTACTATTTTAACGATGATGATATCGACCACCGTCGCCACCGCCGCCGCACAGCATGGAACCACGAGTGCGCGACGAAATATACAATAAAGTGCCATGTGTTTACACGAAGCTTCACTTTGTACGTTTTTGGTCAAATCTACCACATAAACGAAAAGTTATAATTTACGGGAGAATATCAATCCATTCATGTTTAAGGGGGCGTATAGGAAACAATTTGAGAAGTCACAAAAAATTTCCATAATGTACATAGTATTTCATTTTAAGTACTGCGTGAATTGAAAATTTTGAGTTTCTCTGCATAGATACGCCTTGTCAAATCAAAATCCGATAATTGTTCGTTTTTAGATGTTCCCGCTTTGCACCACTTGGCTCACATTTTTATTTGTTTTTTTGCTTTTTATTTAAATAATTGTATAACTTTTTTGTGTTATTTATATATTCAATAATTGCTGGTTTTTTAAAAGTTATTGACATTTAAAACTTTATGTATGTGGTGAGCTCAGTATAAGAAATCAGTAAATGTGTTAAGCATGTTTGTGTCTCCGAATGTGCTTTGTCTGTGTAAAAGTGCACTTTTTAATTTTTTTCTAAAGTTTTTGTAATTTTTTTACATTAATCCCATTGTCCAAATTTTTCCACATATTAGAGACTGGTCGATGAAAATTAGGAAGTAGTTTTGCAAATAAATGTATGCGATCGTGGATTTACTTTTAAGTAATTAGAAAGAAAATACATTGATTCTCGGCGATATTTATGTTTAAATAATATTGAACCTGCATGGAACTGTACTCGATATAGCGGGAACAATATATTATACTTTCGTATGTATTCACTAACATGATCATGCTTACGTGGAAATTTAATGTTTTTAATGACCAATTAAAAGTTTTTGATAATAAATAAGGCCTTTGTATTAAAATTAGTAAATATAAATAAACATTAATGTAATTGCATTAAACAAAATGCAGGTAATAGTTGAACATGACAATCTGCTCCTACATTTTGATGTGGTATAAGTATCTAACGCCAGAAGCCATTTTTGTATGTTTTTAGGAGAAATTTATCAAATTTTAAATCTTTGTCAATATCAACACCTAAATATGTAACAGGATCACTTTGTTATCTTGGAACAATGTTAGCATTTAACATTCTATAACATTTAATTTATGGTTCATCCCACATTTTATGAGCATGGTCACACGATAATTAACATTTAGAGTGAAAATTGAAAGTTTCAATTATGCTTTTCTTCTTTACGTATATATGCTTATGTGCACCTAAAACTTTAATTATACTGTTTTTAATGCAATAATGGGGAATAAGGGTAAAATTAGCAAAAAATAGAGCCTGTTTTTTACAGGATCATTGAAGTTCCGTTACCATGTACCAAGGATAACTAGATTAATACTATTATAATCTAGTTGTCCTTGCCATGTACCACATAGTTTCTTAATTTTTAATGGAATTATTATTTCAACAGTGTAAATATTTATAATGAGATAGTCTACTAACCTTAAAGCAATATAACATTTNATATATATATATATATATATGATATATGCTTGTAAAAGTGATGTTAACTTTTTGAAATTCTATTACCGAGTAGTTTTGTGTTCATCTATAGAAATATTTCTGTCTCATTGATGTGTCCACTAAAAAGAACACATGACGTATTTCAATAAAAAAATAAATCCCCATTGAATGCGTAGCATTCATTTTAACAGTTAAAATGAAATTTCGTTACTCTTTAACCAGCCCCTTATTTTTTGCAGTAAGCCCTGTATAATATATTGAAAAAATATTTTTAAAATATTTTTACGATTTTCTTCAAAATCTTTTTTCAAGAATATCAAATTGGGCGGTAACCTTCAAGTAAAATTATTGGTTGTATAATGACTGTTTTATTAAAATATCCATTATGTTACTAATTACAAAATAAATTTTTAGTAATTGGTTGAAAAAATATGGAATAAATTGAAAAAGAAACCAAAATTTTTTGAATTAGTTATAGGGTCTTTTATCAAAATGCTTACAAGACATAAAACTATTTGCTGTGAATTCCTCGATGCATTTCAACCTTTAAAACCTGTTTTATTATTTAATGCATAGCAATTCAGTATTCAGTAGCCGCAGTGCATTAACTTATATTTCGTAATAATGTTTTTGTAACAAGATAAAAATAAGAATTTAAATGAAAATTTTGCACAACTCACTCATTGAAGCGAAATACCTGCTTCGTGAAAAAATTTCTTTATGCCTTTTTCCTGATTAAAACATTTTTTCTTAACAAATCTTAATTTTGTTTTTGATTTTCACCATTATTTTTTCAACTAATATTTTATCCAAAAGTTCAATTTGTTTGTGGATATTATTCTACCGGTTCTGTGTTTATTCTCTTGTTTTTTGCAAAATTCATGGACGTAGGCAGCATTTTCTTAGGGGGGGGGGGG
>CABFPE010000023.1:400623-444203 GCA_900660155.1 Hofstenia miamia
ATATATATATATATATATATATATATATATTAAACAATCATATTTAAAAAAAATTTCAAAAAATTTATATAAATTTTTTATATAAGTTATTTTTAAGTACTAATACAAGTCAATGATAATTTAATTTATAGCTAGAAAATAACTATTTGCATCAAAGGTATTTTATTTATATGAATCGATGGCTTTTTTCAATTATTTGAATTTTATAGGGTTGAATTTCTTAAAAAATGGTATTAATAGTATTAATATGAATTTAGTAAATTAAAGTTTTCAAACAGGCTTTATATCATGGGGAAATTTTTAACGCTTTATTGATTACAAACATGAAATTCTGAAGTGTTTTCAATTTTTTTTTAGTAAACCTTCTGTATAAGTTTCAATCATATTTGATAAAAATATTTTTTAAATAATATTTTAAGAATGTACTTCATAAATTATTACTACAAATTATAGCCTACAATGATAAAATGGGTTTTAGCCTTAGACTGCCTTGTAGCCTTTTAAAAGGATAAAGGCTTTTCCATATTTTGATCAATTTTCCCAAACGTGGGGTTTTGACGCATCTATTGTTAAACGTGCTCTCATATAATGTTTAATATTGTGTTTTGTTGCCTGAGGTACATGAAAAGATTAGGTTTTTAAAATAATTCCGATTGTTTAAAAAATCTCAAAATTTTCTCCACACTAATGTTCAAGTCAAAAATAGCTTAGACGCGATTTCAAAGCGTGTTTGAAAGAGGAGGCATTACTCTATTTTGTAGTGCAGATTATTTATATCTTTATCAGTTCAAAAATTTTTTTAATATGCCATCAAAAGTTTAAGAATTTTCTAGAAATTAGTTTTAAGATCACTATTTCCATTTCTACTGCGGCAATGTTAGGTGCCTATTTTGACATGATTTTTACAGTTTTTGGAGAGCCGCGTTTCTTTCGTGGTCACTCAAATTATTCAACACTTATATGCCATCTCACACAACCTAATGTATTTATAGTAGGTCTTGCCTCTCATCAGAAAAAATTGATTACACTTCTGCCTAAATTCTTTGAACATTGCTCGCAAGAAAGATTTTTGTCTAATAGTTCTAACTTTTCAAATGCTGCTTAAATGCTTCTAGCTGAAACGACTCATTTAAGATGTCCCCATAGAAAATAAACTAAATAATTTTATCGAGGTTGCGAGGACTAGACGAAAAACCTTTAATGTATATATATATATATATATATCGCTTTCGAACAAATTTCTTACGTCACTTGATGCGTGCAACATGATTTTCAATCTTTTCAAATAATTGGCGGAAGAAATGAAATGATATTTATTATTCCGTTGACTTTTGCNGGCTGATTGCAGGTGTCAACTACAATAAGGTACACTCAAAAGCATTCTTGGTGGATGCACAACTCTAGGTTGTTGATCTGGCCCTTCAGTGAAATGGTGTTCCCAGAAGGGTCCACAAATGGGCTGTGGAGTGTAACAAATCTTCTCTATGTAAGCAAAGCCATTGCAACAGGTGTTGCTCATGATGGAGACAGAAGCTCCTGTATCAATGGTAGTGTTAATCAGCAATCCTTTCACATCTGCAGGGATGACATTAGTGCATAGCAATGAAGTTANCCGTTGACTTTTGCTAGCTAAATTTCGAAATCGATGTCTTCAATTGTGAGCTCATTTGTTGTTATTGAAGCATGTACAGTTCATTTCAGTGAAATGCAGTAAAATACTATAAAATTATGCACAATTATTCATTTGGAAATGTGAAAATTTTTGCATATATTTTTATGCATTCTAAAATTAGACTATTTAAAAATTTTCAAAGGCATTATTGTTTGGCAAACACTTTCTCATGACATATTCCTTGTTTTTTCTTCACAAAAGTATGTCCGTCTCTTCCCAAAAACTTCAATCTTATACTAGCCCGTAGTATATTATTTTCTTAACTGCTATCAGCGTATAAGCACATATTTATTAGCTAAAAATTACAATTAATCTATCTAAAGTAGAAGGTTTAGATATATGAATGAAATTGGTGAAATTTTTGTTTGCATATATTTCATAGTTGAAGCATTTTATGCAAATTGAATGTCTTAGAAAAGTTGGNTTCACATCTGCAGGGATGACATTAGTGCATAGCAATGAAGTTATCACCAAAACATCATGTGCATGGTTTTCAGGAGGTGGAGCTCCAACTAATTTAAATGACTGACAGACTCAACCAGGGTGTTGGGAGTCTACAGTTCAATGGATGGCTCATCAATGATAATACCATCCCCATTTGCAATTAGGTGGATAACTGCCCCACTCTGGGTGTGAATGTGAGCTGACTGTCTTTCTGCACCATGGCAGAACTTGAAGAGGTTAGCATTTTAGGGGTAGTTTGACCTGTCTTCAGGTCACCAGCATCTTTCTTGATGGGTGTTGTGTTTTGTAGCATATAAACAATGCTGATTGCCTTCTTAATAATAGAGTTCAAATCATCCTCTGTATCACAGTTTAGTTTGAGGTGGCTCCTGATGGTGGAAGGGAATCCCCAACAAATGTATGAGAAAAGATCATGTTGCAAATACTCNGAAGCATTTTATGCAAATTGAATGTCTTAGAAAAGTTGGTGTACCGAAAAGTCATGTTACCTAAATATATGAATTTTATTGAGAAATGACTTAAGAGAATTTTTGGAACTTAAANCTGTATCACATTTTAGTTTGAGGTGGCTCCTGATGGTGGAAGGGAATCCCCAACAAATGTATGAGAAAAGATCATGTTGCAAATACTCTGGAGTTAACTTGCTGAGGCAAAAGAGTCTATTGACTTGTGTAATGTAAGTCCTCACATTGTCTCCCTTCTTGAAGGAAAGGTCACATAAAAGCATCTTGTATTGCTGCTTGATGTGAGGCACTTTGTCGTGGTCCTTGAAGTGACCAGCAAGTAATTGATNATATATATATATATATATATATATATATATACATACATTCATAAATACATACTTACATACATACATGCTTTTTCATCAAATTATTGGTTTTAAACTAGAAAAAATCATGTTTATTATGTATCGCCTCATTTTTAATAAACACAGAAATGTATAAAATTGCTAATTTTTTGAGTTGATTGCTTATACAATTATCAATTCCTTTTTTGTGGACGAATTCTGTTTAGTAATTCATTGTTGTTGATGTTACTGTAAATCGGTAGACAATTATTATAGTAGGACCAAAGTTTTATGCTGGTTTCAAACTTAAGCAACAGAACACGTTTATAGAGTGCGAGATTTTGATTTCATGTAAATTTAGCTATTTTGTAAGCGTCAGTACTTCAATTCTATTAAAATAAACTATTGTTTTTACAACGTCTATTGTAATCATGGCCTGGCAATTTATAGTTCAAAATGAGGCTACGAAAACTCTAAGATGCATGGAATTAGAGGTTGTTTTCTGATTCAGCATCCAACGTAAACAACAGTAGGAATTTAGTTCATTACTGAAGCGTTTCATTAATTGAATTTGCTTCAAAGCAAGTAAAGCGTAAGTTCTCCTTTTAATTGTTGGATAATTTTTAAATTATCAATATTGAAAAACAATATTTAACTCTTAGATGACAATTGCGGTTCATTGGACCCCAAACAAAATTCTTCAACGTCTTGCTAATTAACTAATATAATGAATTTTGACATGCTCATAGGAGAATTATGATCTTAACATATAGTTCAAAAAATTGAAATTTGAAAAATGTTTTTGCAGTATAAATAGTTAGTTTTCCTTTAATAGTTAAGCATATCTATAGCAAGCTTGTTTGGAGTTCTGACTTTTGTACAACCTTAAGTTAATCTTTAGATGTTTATAAATTATTTCTAAGATGTTTAAGTAGAACGCATTTATTTGCCTTAGAATTTTTTCTAAATGTTTACTATTAATCATTTTCAAAAAAAGGTTGATTTCTTTAATTCAAATATAATGTAACATTAAAATTCATTAATTTTGGAAGTTTAAGTTTTGATTTTTTCTTACAAATTTATATTTATATATTACATTTATCATTAGTTTTTTATTAAACATTGGTAATTATGTTAAATATTTTAAAAAAATTGATCTTTTAAATAGATATTTTTTCTTTTGCTGAATTATTTAATCCCTATTATTAGTTTGTTTATGTTGTTTGTAGACTGAATCATTTGACTATATTGACATTTTATGGTGTCTATATGTCAAATATCATGTTAAGTTTTCTTCATTCTTATAATTGATCGAAAACAACAGAAGAGAGGCGCCATCCAACGACTATTGGCAGCCATTTTATTGATTGTATTGTTTTAATTATATTATTACACTTGATTAATAATAGATTGACTGTGTGATTTGAATTTTGTAAGGTTGATGTATTTTTTAATTTTCAATTTATTTTTGTCTTTGCTAAAATAATGTTGCTTCATTTAGTTAATTTTTATTTTATATATATTTGGATTACGTCACATATTTACAACACAATTATAAAATTACTTAAGCAATTAAGTTTTATGTGAGATATTTTAGAAAAAAGTACATTTTAAGAGTTTTTTGCAAATATTTTAAACTATATATATATATATCAAATCGAAAAATTGAAGAATCTTTTTGTCAAATGATCATAGGAATGCGACGCCAAAAGGGCATTAATTTAATTGGACAAGGCCTAAATTTTTGGTCAATGTCCATCTCCGCTTGTAAGCCTTCAATTCCAGATTATGCAATTAATTTAAAAATTTTGTTTAAATAAATTAATCGACATTTTTAAAAAAATATTTTAATTGCTCAAGGAAAATTTCATCATTAAGCACAGATAAAAAATTTGCTTTACTCGCACATCAGTAGACTGTACTCACAGAACCATATCTAAGTTTATTGTAGGCGTTGAAAGTAACAATATTCTACCAACGCTATAGTAAAATTTTGATTTTTCAAAAATATTTTTTTTATTGATTTTTTCGTTAAGTTGCCTAATATTTTGAAGGGGATAATAATTTTATATTCTTATCTGAATAAATTAGAAATAATAAAAAATATAATATTTTCTTCAACAACTTTGCAATTGTTCCAAGATAATATTTTTAATCCGACTTGTCAACTAGTCGAATATTTAAGCTCGGTTCCTTTTGAATTTGAATTTTTTCGGCTCTCCAAAAAGAATGTTTCAATGAGGCTCGTTTCATCTCGCTAAGTTCATTAATAATTTTGCACTTTTTCATGATGTTTTGCATGTTTCTAACTATCATTTAAAATAAGACTATAAGGAACAGAAAAATTTTATATTGAATGGGATAATTAGAATATTTTTGTAGAATAAGATTAATAGCTTACAAATTATGGGATTACTGTTGCAATTTTTCCTGAAAATAGAAAAGCAGAACTATAACTTAGCTATTTTTAAATAAGGCTAGTTTTGGACTCAATGAAATGCAGTGCTTATGCTCGGCTCGTTGACAAGTCTGTTTCAAGTATACATTGAGGTTTTTATGTGTCAGTTGTTGTTATTGACATTAAATATACAGTAAAGCATTTTATTTTCACATTTAAATTTATTTATATATATATATATATATATATATATATATATATATATATATATATATATATATATATATATATATATTTGAACGTACATCTGTTTATTTGTCAACATGGTTTTGTTTATGTAATTTTGTCAAAATACGCTTAAATTTGTTTCATTTTATTTAGCATTTTAAAAGAAAACTATCTTCAAAAATGATTTTAAAATGGCTCTGCTATTAAACGCGAGTAATGAAAATTAAAATAATAACTCGGCAAGATTTATCATTGTAAGAGATTTTTGATAAAGTACTTACTTCATGTTAGAAGATACTACGGTAGTCAAATAGTCTAATTTTTCAATAAAGTTGGAAAATATAACACATTGTTGGTGGCAATAGACCACTAAGTCTCGATTTCGTTTTTTTTATAAAGCGCATACGTTTTGAAAGAAATAATTCATAGCCTAAATTTGAAGTTAATAATAATAATAGGTTGCTGTTTATTATATTTAATTGCCATTATTAAGGGGTGTCGGCTCTTTGAGTTTAAACAACACATATATTACTATTGAACAAAGCGTATTTGATTCCAAAAATATTCAGGGTTTCAAATTTTGATATCAACGAAAAATTCAAACTTCATAATTTCGCATAAAAATAATCTTAAAAATTCTGAATAATTATTTCACTTTTCTCTAATCAAAATGTATTTTACAAGAAAAATAACTCCTGCTTTTTTCACTTCAGATGCAATTCTATCTGATTTATCTACTGATAGCAGACTTGTCAACGAGACGAGCTTAGTGAGCCCTGCTTGAGTACTACATTGGATATACAACGAGCCCAAAACGAGCCTTTATTAAGCCAAGCAACTTTATAGTTGTGTTTTTTAATTTGATTATGCAATTTTTTTTAATTTTTTCATTCAATATACCTTTTTAATAAAATTTTAAAATGTTTATTAAATAATATGAAGATCTATGTAAACAATTCTGACAGTGCAATATTTTTTTAAAAAATATCGAATTAGAACTAGTCTCATTGAATGGTTCTATGTACCGGACCGAGCCACACCAAGCAGAACAGAAAATATTCAAAAATAAAACGAGCCGAGCTTAGCTTAAAAATTTCGCCTCATTGACAAGTCTGACTGATTGCCATAAAATCAAACTTTACATTTCTACATCTGGCTATATCTAATAAATTTGGGAATAATTAAAAAATGAGAATGTGAGCTTTTTATTAAATAGATTTTATTTTATTTTTTATTTCATTTGCGCATGGAGTTTAAAATTAAACTCGTTTGTAACTGTGCTTTTGAATAAGCAGAAGTATATTTATTCAAGTTTGATGTTTTGTCGACTCATTGGCTAATCGCCACAGAATAGTCGCATGCCTCATCCAATATTTCTGCTCGCACATATACATGTTGTCTGCATTGATATTTTCATTCAAAATAATGTGATGTTTATTCGAAATATAATTTGCAATTATCAACCGTTTATCTGATCGCTACAGAAACAAATTTTGTGTATAATTAAGTTTTTGATATCTAAATTAAGAAAAATAACATGTTTTTACACAAAGACTTCTCTTATATACAACATATTAGGTGTTTACAAATAGATATAAATGAAAGTGGTAAGTATATTTATACATGAAATTGCCCTTGTCCCTAAAGTGGGAGAACGCCCTTATCAATGGGCTCTATCAATATTTATTTGCAAAATAATTGAAGTTTGTTTTAGCAAGGCGATTTACAAATAGTGTTTTTATATTATGAACGATTAAATATATTTATTTAGAAGCTAATGTAGCATTTCGTCTGCTCAGTGTAAATATACATTGCATTCATTCGCTCGCTACTTTCTCCCGGGGTGTTGATCGTTGATCGGTAACATAATAATGTTTGCCAATGGGAATTCGAGTTTGTATACATTCTGTATTCGGTTTATCCCATCGATCGACTTTGATCTCGGTACCGCGTTCAACTGTGTTGTCTGCTTAAAGTGATTTGCTTGTCAATTTTGAGTAACGCTATGCACTGTTAACTAACGTTACTCAATTATTTATAGAAATTTTTATAAAATTTGTTTAAACTAGTAACCATTATTAACTTCCATTCACGTAGAGATGTAGTCAGCGATAGCTGAAGTATGTGATCTATGCTAGACTGATTCCTTTCTGCCAATGAACTGTTAGTTTTGATTCCTTGGATTTCGGATCGTCGTTGTCTACTTTTGTATGGAAATGTCGATTCGATTATTTCAATTTACTTGCTTTATTAGTTCCGTTTGCTTTTTCATTTATTTTTATCTATGATGCTAGATTCAGGCAGTGATGTTGTTTTTATCTATAGGGAATAATCTCCTTCTCCAAAGAAAAGAGACTTTATTAATCAAGGCAAAACACAATGATGAAATCAAAATGATAAAAGAATTCCGTTCCCAGAAAGCAAAAATTCTAATCGTTTGAACATTGGAAGAGTTTTTGCTAGTACTGGATCCGGTCCGGTTAAAATCCGGTTAAATTATTCCATTTTTGATTTTTAAAATTTATTGATTACAATGATCGCAGTTACAAAACAATAGAAATTGTGGCAATAAGGGTTCAACGAATCCTACTTGTTGTCATTTTAGTTCCGTATTTCTACATTTTGTCATTCAAATTATGGAATTGCAATAATGCATGCAATAATTGGAAACAATTATCAAATTTAAGAAAAAATGAAGCTTCGACTCCAACATGGTTGAATTCCCATTGTTGTTTTTAGACTTTATTTCAATTAGATAAAGTTATTCATAAAGTTCTAAATTTCTTATGCTATTCCATTTTTTATTACTACATACATTTCTTTCATTACATTTTGCTTATTAGCACACGAGAAATCTACGATGAAATTCCTCAAAATTGACAAATTTGATATAATATTGAACAAGCATATATATTTTATGTTTGCACATAGGAATAGACCAATTTCATTTTGAAAGATGAAAAGAGAATATATTTTTGTTTTTAATTTGAATATGAGGCTAATTTTTAAAGATCCGGTTAAAATACGGTTAAGTATATTGGGATGCACAACACTAGTTTTTACTCACATACAGCTGTTTCAAAATTTACATGTTCGTAATGAATTGATTGAAAAACATTAATGAAATCGAAATGAATTTCGTTTACAAAAAGCAAAAAATGTAAATTGTTTGACAATTTGAAGTGTTTTCACTCAGATGCAATATATTTCAAAATTGACTTATATATATATATATATATATATATATGTATATATATATATATATGTATATATTCATTGAAGCCGCGAGCAGGAGCCGCTGTAGTGAGTTTGTTGAAGTAAGTAGAGCTTTATCAAATGTGTTTTATTGACTGGTTTGTGTGATTGTGCATTAGCCAATTTACAATACCCACAAGAAGATCAACTTTTACGGCGTGGGATCCAGCAAAATGACTTAGTCTTTCATTTGGTTTATAGTTTGTCGTTTTCCAATGCGTTTTGAATAGGTAAAGGAATCGCTGGTTTGATTAGGGTGAATAGTTTCACTCGCTGCTGCATGGCTAATGTTGAATCAAAGGACCATTACATGATTTGACATACCTATGCTATGTAGAATCACAATTTTTGACTTCAAAATGACTACGGGCGTTTTGTCAGTCATGTCTGAATAATGACAGATATTTCACAGTTCTGTGTTTATATACACAACAAAAAGACAACTGATGCCCCTAAAGCTACATTCATTGATTGTCAGTAAATAATACCAATTACACACATATGCATTCACGTACATGTATGTACACTAGTATTTTAGTGATTTTTGAGGTGGCCAATAAATTGTGGCCACGATTATATATTATATATTATATATATCATATTATATATATATATATATATATATCATATTATATATATATACAGGGTGTTCAATAATAACCGTTACAAAGTTTTTAGCTTATATTTTAATAGAAAAATGAAAAATTTGTAATTACATTAATAGAAATGTATAAAGTAATAATATGTCAACGAAAATATCCAATATTTATTCAATATAACCGCCATTGGCATCCACAACTTTCTGCAAACGTTTGGAGAATGCTTCACATGAGTCACGAATAACTTTTTGGGGTATTTTATCCCATTCCTTCCTCAATTTCTTTTTCAAAGCGTCCAAACTGGTGTGGTGTGTAGCTGAGACTTTGTTCTCCAAGATTGACCAGATTGCAAAGTCCAGCGGGTTCAAATCTGGAGATGATGGAGGCCATTCTTCCTTCGATATGAAAGCAGGCACATTCTCTGCTAGCCATTCCTGTGTCTTTTTGGCTCCATGAGCAGGAGCAGAGTCTTGCTGGAATGACCAACGTCTCTTTTTGAAGTGTTTTCGCGCCCAAGGCAACAATGCTGACTCAAGAATGGACGTGCGATAATTTTCTTGGTTCAACTTGGCTCCTTCATCCACGAAAAGGAGGGGACTTTTTCCATCAGCCGTTACAGCGGCCCAAACTATGACAGACTTGGCACCTTACCTCCGAGTGACCACCCGATCCTTGACCTCACCCATACGTGACCAAATCCGATCATTTTGGACATTAACGTGTTGTTGGACATCGAATTTTTTTTCGTCACTGAAAACCAGGTTCGGAAGCGTGCCAGCATTGATGCGAGATAAGATGAGATCTGCTCTTTGAGCTCGTTTCTCAATTGAACTTGCAGATAACAGGTGCTTCTTCTGGTGTTTGTAAGGAGATGTTTGGAGGTCACTGTGGAGTATCGTAGACATCGTTCCGACTGACACTTTGGCCTCTTTCGCGAGATTTCTTAGGGATCTCTTTGGATTCCTCCTTAGCTTCTCCTTGGTTGATTTTAACAGTTTTTTGGTTCTGGCAGAACAAGGCTGACCTTGACCAGGTTCATTAACAATGTCACCAGTTGATTCGAACCGTTTAAGTGTTCGCCAGACCAACATTCTGTTGATCCTTAAGGTCTTTGCTATGTCAGGTGCTGTCTTCCCAGATTTGAATAGCTCTACAATGGCGGCTCTTTTCTGTAAATCTTGCGGCATATTTATCAAAACTTAAGTTTAGGTACTATCTTAGATTTATGCACCTGGAAATCATAGAAAATGTCTAAAATCTGATAAATATTTGAAAAATAAAACTTTTGTAGCAGTAAATATTGAACACCCTGTATATATATATATATATATAATATGATTTTGTTTATTCAATGTACAACATACTTATTGGCATAATCCTCAGGAAAGTTTAACATTTATTAGCATGAATGAAAAGCGATAAGTAAAACATAGTATATTACTTTTTTTAAATATTTCTCAGTAACGTACACAAAAATTTATATATATATATATATATATATAATTTGTATTTAGTTAAAATGAAAACTGATCATTATAAGAAAGTAAGGGATAAGTGAAGCACAGATTTCGTCAAAAATAAATTAATTAACAAACCATAATTCTAAATCTATTTCGGTAATAATGGACTGTACAAAACGATATCGCAAAATTTAATTTTGCGAGAAATTTCCGTTTCAATTTTGATTGAAAGAATTTTTTCTCACTTTTAACTTCTATATACTTAATAGATGTTATTTTATTGTTTTATGTATACATGTATTTTCATTCTGTGGAAGAACAAATAAACAAAATATTTTGAGGATTTTTTCCATATTTTTCAGTTGCCAACATTGAAAAGCAAAGCAGCAAAAAATAACTTAAAATGAGTTGAGTTGGCATTTTCAAATCGGATGGGTTCTTCAAAAAATGGAGTTTCTTATAACGTACGAACTAAAAAAGTTTTCCTAAACCTGAAACATCCATGATAAATGACGTGGCCTTTTCCTTTACGCTTTTAAATACCACTGTCTGCACGGTGCACTTTGATCTTCATCGCATCAACTGCACATATATACATATATATACATGTCAACTTAAAACATTCGTCTCTGCTATTGCAAAAATTTAATAATTGCCCACTGTAACATCCGCTTTATGCTAGGGCCAAAGCACACAGCAATGTTAAACACAGTAGTGCAATTGAATATAAAATACATGGGTTCCTTCAAGCAGTGATAATGAAACGACGAAATTGAAGTGTGTCATGAAAACAGCAATGATAGGAGCGGAATAGTGGAAGAATCAGATACTGGCATTGGTGAGTCTTAAGAAGAAGAGAATGACGATAATAACGACCTCAAGAACTAGACAAAGGACAAGATGTTTAACATCGTCTGAAGTAGAGGTCTTCTTGCTATTTGTGGATTATATTAGTCTTTCGTGCAATACAGCGATATTCGAACTAACTCATGCAGGTTATGTCTAAGCATCCATTCAGCTTTGCGGAGTTCAAGGCTTGCATTGGTTGTATAATTCGTACAAAGAAATATGTTCGCGATTTCAGCACTTTTTGCAATCAGAACTCGAGACCTTTTTATTCATGTGAAATATCAAAATATTGTCTCAAACAATTATTACAATATATTACTTTTGATAAGATTTTTACACGAAATCAACGCTAACAATATCATAAGCTGGCAGCAGTCAAGGAAATGTAGTCGCTTTTTCAACTGAATTTGCGAAAACAGTATGAGTCACGTGAATTAAGGATAGCGCGAGTTTTTTATTCTTAATAGTAGCATGCTAAAAATGTTCTGAAAACTAGCTTAAACTAAGCTGTACAAGAATCTCTTAATTTTTATGGTTCTTGAAAATCATTTTAAATATTTATAAGTAAGAATGTAATAACGATATCCAAAAGATGAAATCACAACGGAATAGAGGAGTGTCTTCTCTTTCATTTATACCACTACCCCTCTCTGCTCTTTTTCGCGACGTGAAGCACCTAAATATGCTTGAGAGGTCTATCCACACATAAAGAAACAGTAAAATTTTGTTGTTACTCCCAATGGGCTCTAAATTTTATAATTTCATGCAAGTTTGGTATGCAGAGAATTTAAATCTTTTTTAAAAGATCGGAATTTTCAATGAAAAGTAGTTAATCTTTTCAAATATTTCAGGCACGGCTAAAAACTTTTGTCCAAATTTTCTATATTAAATCCAACAATGTCCACCTATAAATGTTTCGATGGTTCACGATTTCCAATCTTCCTAATAGGCTCAGAGAAAATTTCAATGAACATGTTGAAAACCGGTTTCTCCAGATTATAGAACTCTAGTCGGCTTAATGCTAAAGCTTTAGAAGTAGACCCCAAGCAATACATGAATATTTTATCAAATTTATTTTCGTATATCAGGTCGATGTTGTTGTGTGTCTCCAAATATATTGCATGTATGAAATTTAACTAAAAAATATATTTCCTAGCTAAAATACTAAATTGAGTTTATGTTAATATAATATAGTTTCTAATTCTAGATTTCGTTTTTAGTCCTTGTTTGAGTTTTATTATGGTAAGCCTACATTAGAATTATCTTTATTTTTTTTAGTGGTGTTTGAAAATACTGTTTTTCTCAAAAATATTAAAAAAGTAACGAACTTTCAAAGCGGTGAACTTTCCTAGTTGCACATATTTTAAGATTCAAGTAGTTTCACTAGTGTTTGGTAAAAGAATAAAAAAATCAAATTAAGTCTTTTAGTTGCGCTAGCCTTCCGTCATAAACGTCTTTGTTATTGTACTTTATAGATTTTGTATTTGTTTTTGTTATTTACTGGTTTTTTAAAAATTTACTTGATTAGATTAAGCTTTCAAAATTAAGCAAATAAAAATTGAATGACATATAAAAGCTAAACTTTATCTGTATTTCTTTTTGCAGGGCTGTACATAATCCACATTTTACACGTTTTTAGGACCTCAAGTTTTCTTAAATTATTGGAGAATCGGTTTAGCAATCAAAGCATTTCAAATATAAGTAATCTAATCACCCATCTTTGATTTGATCAAACTGCACTTTTTCAGCATTTCCCTTTTCTTTTTAAAGATATAACCAATTTTTTCATCACATTTTTGAACAAGCCTATAGGACAATTTTAAAGTCTTTATATATGGATACTGGGGCGAGGTGAAAAAATTTTTCTGCTCGTTATGGTTGTATTTTGACCTAATTAGAATTTGTTTGTAATATGGGTGTAGTTAATGATTTAGAGGTCCTAACTTTAAGTTGAATATTTGAGTGATATGATGTCATAGAATAGAATTATCATTACTGATATGAGCGTATGCTTTTGACCATTTTTCTAACCTTCTTATTCTGGGATCGCAGAAGACTAATCAGAAATAGACTGCAACAAAATGACTGACATTTTTGTAAGAAACTTATAAATATAATAGAATGTTCTATTTGATATTTTTAGTCTGGACAGCGTTTTCACTAGAATACAGTCTGCACACAGTGTCTTTGGGTAACCGTGTAATATTCCTGACAACACGCTCCCAACAGAAGCAGATGGGATTCGGATCAACAACTCTGATTCATCTGAGGAAAATCGAGTAAAAGTTCTCAGCAGAGCAGATATTGATATTCAAATTTGAGTCTGATGATGGAACATGCTGGACTTTCTAATCATGATACCTCTAAAATTGTTGATGCAGGTTTAAAAGATATATATTTGGACTTCCCAGAAAATATTTTGCAACAGATTGAACTCAGAAGACAGCGACTGCTTTTGAAATATAAATCTGTTATATACATTCAGAAGAAGAGAAAGTGCTTAAATATATCGGCTTTGATGAGAGAATAGATTACACAAGAGCAGAGAAATCTGTGGATAGAGCAATAGTTAAGAAATTCAGCAAGGAAGATCACTGTTATTGTAGGTTTTCCAGGTGATACCTACATCGATCATGTCTCTCCACAATCGGGGAAATGCTACTAATGTGGCGCAAGAGATAATCTCAGTGATACAAGAAAAAAATTCTTCAAGTTCTTTACAAGCTGTTCTAGCTAATGGTACAAATGTTAATACAAGAGTACGATATTACATTATCAAAGATAGAAAAAAGTCTTGGAAAGTCATTGCAATTGCTCACATGGCTACTTTATTGCAATAAATTACAATTAATGAAGTGCCCAGAACTATGCATTTTAGAGCCACATGTCCTTCTTTATTTAAAAGAGAGATTGCCAAGTGTATTCAATTGATGTTAGAATTTGTCACTTGAGACATTTCAGTGCAATGGAAGACAAGGGAAGTCGGTTGGCCTCCAAACTTTTAGGGGAAGACCCAAATAAGTGCTTCTGGCATCCACTTTTAATTCCAGTGGGTGGTAGAGAAACCCCGATCACCCAAAGAAGAATTACAACACATCAGGATCAATCCAATTTTAAATGTCTCAGGTAAATCCATAAGAAATTTTTATTTGCTTGTTGACTAGATACTTAAACTTTATGCCTCATTCTGATTCCACACAAAAACACATTGGCAATGTAGCCATGTAGGAAGAAATTTCTCTTTTGTGGGGAAAAGCATGTACCACCTGGAATTGTCAACTATTAAAGATGCAGCTAGAAAAGTCCTTCTAAGCAATCATTTTTCTGTCAAACTGAGAAGTTACTGTTGAGTGCTACCACTGATGCACGTCCAGAAAGCAAGATTTTTATCAAAAGGTAATTCTACTCTTTACACATTTGCAAAAAATCAATAAACTTTAAAGCTTATGATTACCTTAATCTGATTGACTGGTCAGCTATGAAGATTGCTTGGGAACCGAAAGGGCTATGCCTGAATTTTCCGAGAGAGTAACCTCCTCGTGGTGGTTCCTGGAGAAGCGGAGACGCTGAGCCAATACTTGATGGGCGCATCTCTTTGTGGAGTCCCGAACCTAAAGTGGACGTTAATAATTAATGTAGTATGAGTTTTACCACTATGTAATTTTAAATCTACATTTGCATTAAAAATGGGGACCCCTAAAAGTAAACCAAAATGGCTAAAACTTTAGAAGTATGTTTTTGTAGACAGTAAGAACTGTTAAATCCCATAACAAATTCTGAATTTTTTTCGTTTTTCACGCCACACTAATAAACACATCTTTAAATAAATGTGCTCCCATCTTATTTTAAACATTGTGCTTAGAAATTATTCATGTCTGATATACGTCAAGGTATTCACTATTTTTCAATGAGAAATCCGATTATGTAAAACCTAGCGTTCAGATAAAACAAGGAAGTCTAAAACCCATGGGGGACAAAAATAACCTCATGGTGTGCAAATGTAAAAACACATTCATCTATCTCCTGGTGTTTCCGATTTTGGATATTTGTGTTGGTTCGTTAGTTATGAGCTGTTCAAGATCTATTGAGTAGAATAGGTTTAACTGATATAATCTTTTGGCATTTTCAAACTGCTCGAGAGTTCTTGAGGTTTTATGCTTTGCGGCATTCCAAAAAGTTCTTGGAAGAAAATTTTATCTTTAACTGTGAATATATTTCTAAGTATCGTTTCTTCGTTTTTGTTTCTAACAGCTTGAGGATAGATTTGTGCCAGAGTAGTTTCAATTTTATTTGAAGCTTCATTGTAATAAGCACTAAAGTAATAGAGGCGTAATTAGGGGAGGGCTTTCAACATTGATTTTTGGTCTAAGTATTTCATAAAAAATTTAATACATTATGAACTAAGGTGGTAAAATGCACTTTAGCGATCAATTGTTGGGATATTTTGGCAGTTTTTGGCAAGATTTTCCACGTATTTGACGACTAGGAATGACAAAAATTGCCCCCATCAGAAAGTTCTGGGTATGCTCCTGTATATAAATCATATGAAATTTAAATCATTTAAACATTTGTAATATTTGGTCTTGTAATTACAAATTTTGATGTTTAAAGTAGCGTGCACACTTACAACTTTGCGCGCAACCTATCTTGATTTAATGAGGCGCACAAGAAAAGTTGTAAGTGTGTACGCGATTCCAACTTTGCGCGCAACCTAATTTGAGAAGTTAAATTGGTTCTACTTTTGCGCGCAACCTTTCGTGATTTAATGAGGCGCACAAGAAAAGTTGTAAGTGTGTACGCGATTCCAACTTTGTTGTGAACTTTTAATTCAATAATCTATTTCTGAGGAGTGCAAAATTTAAATTTTGTAACAAACTACTTTTCTTTAATAAAAATATAATTACAAATGAAGAACATTATTGTAATTAATTAACAGATGATATAATTATTATATTATAATAACAATTTTAAAATTATTGTTATTAATTTTCTAAAATTATTTTTACTTTTGCATCCCATAATCTTCCTGTGTTTCAATAATTGTAGTATTCATTCATTCTTGTATGCAGCGTTTGGCGCACTCGCACAACGTACCCTCTGACGCATAGTTTTAATTACTCATTGTTTACTTTTCGAATATAGTAAGAATCAGGGGTGCCGTTTATGGTATGGCCATATATGGTAAGGCGAAATTTTTTAGCAGCCCATAATGGCCATATTTTAACTTTCGTCCATATGTTATGGCCATTATGTAAAATATGGTGAATGACGGTGACGAAATATACGTAGAACACATGTGGTAATACGTAATGCCAATTAAATGTAGTGATTTCTAATATTTAATAACATAAATAACAAATTGCAAGCTGCAATTAAAAGACAACCATTTTTCTGTAATATGAAATTGTAATGATATCACAAGGAAAAGCAATTCTTTATCATTCTATATCATCAGCATATTCAATTTTGAAACATATCTCACTTCAAATTTCAATCAAAGTTTTTAAACATCACAATTTCTTTCAAATAGTAATAACTTGCTAATAACATACAATTAATGTGGTTTAGACAAATATTAATCGATTTTTTAAAATCGTTTATACTGCAAATGTTATAAAAAGCACAAGCTGCTTTCAAAACTATGTCTTTTTCCTTCAGACTGCTTCATTGTATGGGTTGTAATGTAATTTACTGATAAATTTAATTAATAAAAATTGCAATACATATAATTCAACTAAAAAGTTGCGCGCAAAGTTGGAAGTGTGTACGCAAAATATTTTTGTTGTGAACTTTATAATTACCCAAAAAGTTGTGCGCAAAGTTGTAGGTGTGCACGCTACTTAAATAAGAGAATATTTCTATCATGATTTATAGAATCAGTGGATGCAAGTCTACGGCTATTCTCCCACTCGGAGTAACTCATTACAAGCACTATCCTTGAATAGATTATTTTCATTTTGTTCGAGCATTGTATGTTAATTTTAAATAATTTATTATTTCTGTAATTAACAGACTTGGCAATAGAATTCATAGGATATGGAAATTCTCCTTTAATTTAAAATACAATTCNTGCTTTTCTATTATATTATATCTTATTAACCATTTTAGCTCTGGTATGAATTTTATAATAATGAAATTGTAAGATCCGGTGATAATGTGGGAGGAGCTCTGCTGTGCCTGGGGCAGTAACTCACTCCTTGACAGATATGAGCCCATATTGTGGTTGCTTTAGGCTACATATAGGCATAGGAAATAGAAGAACTACAACATCTATCAAACAAAAATGCACAAATTAGAACACACCTCAAATATACTATGCCATTGGTGTACACAAATATGTGTTAACTACACATTATTTAATATCTTATGACATGAGCTGAGTNATATATATATATATATATATATATATATATACATACATGTTTGAAATGTCAACAGCTATTTGTGAATTCAAATAAGGTCCCACTCTTTATTCCGTATGGGCGGGACGGAGTGGTGTGGTGATCTCCGCCTCATTACACAAAGTCTGTGTCACATGGGGTAAATGCGGAATGGGTAAAGTAATATATTTTTGTTCATTGAGAAGGCAAACATCTTACCGAATTGTGAAAATGGCCAATTCATTGAGTTTTTTCAAATCTTGTCTTAATTGTAAATGATATTTCCTTTCAGAAAAGTTGGAAAACAATTGGTGTGTGGGTTAGATGGTTATAATGAATGTGACTCTTTGGATGGGCCTCACATAGAAGTCTACAAACGAAAATCAATTTTTAAACATTATTTTCATCAAGGTAGCCTCAAATTTATTCCAAATGAAACATGTGTGTACTTGGAGTGTTGAACAACTGCGATTATTTATCGTTGTTACAACAATGGAAATGTTGCTTTATAAATAACTTGTAGAATTTTATAAATCACAAAACGATTAGTTTTTATGGGATGATTTATTGAAGTTAAACAACTGTTATTTAAATATTTGACATGTAGAATTTGAGATTCGTGCTCTCTTTGTGGTAACAAAACTAACGTGAATTCCTTTACATATGTTTGTAGTTTGCACTTTTGGGCGGTCGCTTGTATCTATTTTATAAAAGATTAACTCACATTGTGTTTCAATTAGCTTTGCTCTCATTTTCCAGTGGAAGTGTTACGGTATCAGAAGCGAGTATGAACTTGACAGTTAGACGTATACAATTACATGTATCAGTGACTTGTTTGTGCTACACACGTTTCGCTACCGTTTGTCGACACCTGTTTTAATTGGTTGTGTTTTTATGTTATCGGTTTTAATGTCAACATATTTAATAATTTTATCATAGTAATTTATATGCCAACACGCATTTACACAATTATTTTTCCACTGAGTTCATTTACATTCTTCCCGTTATCATGTCCAAATTTTGCTTAGGAGTTGTTCATCCAATTAAAAAAAACTCAGTGCAAATGCATTCATTTTAAAGCCTTGCAAAGCATAACATTTTTATTAAGCTTTTCATAGCTTTCTGAGTTTGCAATGAGCTTTATACAAGATTTAATAACCAGAAATTTGCTAATTCAATTATAAATCATTTTCAAAATCTACCTAGAAAAACTTTCTTATATGGCCAATTATCATGTTATGCATATTAGGGTGAAATCAGCCGAAAGTTTTTAAATTATAGACACATTTTTTACTCCAAAATCTTAAAATACATTTTAACTATTTTTATTTATGTAAATGAATTATGGTTATGTAATTTTTTGTCATATTTCTAAGATTTCATGAAGAAATTTGAATACAAATAGTGAGTGTGTAAAGATCATTTTGAATAGCCTTATTTAACGTTGAAGAATAAATATTAAGAAGGTCCTTTCGATGATTATATATGGACAATAAATTGTTAATTTCTTACTCTGAATTTAATATAAAAGAATTCTTCGAAAGATTTGAATTTCTCTTCATAAATTGTAAAAAGTATGGAATAGATGTTCAGAAAGTCGTTGCATGTAGTATTCCAACTTTAACCTTATACTGCCTAGCGTCCATTATAAAGTAAAAACCGTTTTTCTTCATTTAGAAGGACTTTTCTCCAAGTCCATTAGCAAATTTGAAAGTCTTGGCATGAGCAGGTCTATTGGAGAATATGCTTTAATGGCTAAAGTTGTTGAAACGAATAAATTTCTCTTGAATCTTTGAATAAATATTTAAATTTCATGTATGTACGAAGTTTTGTGCCCATAGACGCAGTAAAGAAATTTGAGTTTCTTGATATTTGCAAAGATTTCTCAAATCCATTGAAGCGTACCGTGCGTAAAGTCAGAGAGCAACTCGATAGGATGAACTGGATCGCGGATTTAAAATAAAAGAGGTGACTCCCCTCCATCGTGTGTTACTTTCAGATTAAGCGTTAATAGTTTTTGAAATATAAGGGTTTTTAATAGGTCTTTTATAATCATGACAAATTTTAAGATTCCTGGGCAGTTTAAGATTAACTAAGAAATGCATCATAAAACAAATTGTTCTTGATTTATTGCACTGATTGAATGTACTAAAATAGCCCTAGGCTTTAATTCTCAACATCCGAGAACGCATTAAATTGTGATTCGGGGTTAGTGCTTTGGATATTTAGCTTTGCAGCTAGCAAATACGCTTCATTTTAATATATTTCAAAAACTAGTAGTTTAGTAGATTTGAAACTGGACAAATAGTTTGACATATTCGTTACCGAAAGCATCACTTAATTTTCGAATGTTTTAATGTATATGAGCGATAAAAGGTATTTCTATGTTACTTAGCACAGATGTATGTTTATAATTTTGTTGGGATATTGTAATGTATTGATGGTAAATCTACTAGTACTGGTGGTTATCGTCTATGGATTGATTTTAATGGAGAAATAGTTGTAATAATTTGATGGTAAGCACAACCCTAACGTTTGTTTCTTACACTCATTACATGGTAACCGAGTTTTAAAACGCAATGAACTCGATCTCGTGTAGCTGCCAATGGTACACCTACTCTACTCCCATTCTCACGCAAGTTACAGTGGTACTCGTATGAGATTCATACAGGATTCCCATCAGATCTCTAAAGAAGAATTGCATCGTCTACATTGTTAGATATCGCACTTTTCTTTTGAATGCCTGGTAGTCAAGCAGACTTTGTCGCACACATTTTTAAAATTGCTTCCTAAATTTAAAATGTGATTTGCAAAAAATGTAGTGTTTTAAAATTGAATTTTTAAATTGTTTCAAAATGAGCCGTGAACTCTTCCCAAGCAAAATATAATTTAGAAACATGCCTGTTCTAATATAAAAATCAAACCATCGCTTCTTTCTACTGATCGTCAAAAGCGGTGACCTTTGACTCGTAGTCATCGATATTCATATTTCCAGCGATCATGTGTGCATAGTGTTTCGTATACTTGTCTAACCTTTAATTAAGTTGAACAAAGTTAAATCTACTGAATAGGTAAATGTGCAAATTCGTAATTGGGCAAAACAAAGCCTACTGAAAATACGGCCTCGCGATTTGTAGTGGAATTTACTCAAATGAGGTCATAAAAACACTTCGCAAACTACCAGCATTGCTTTAGGAATTCAATTCAGGAAATTAGTAATTTTTAAAATCTCTACAATTAATAAAAATTTTGTTATGTTTGATATTGTGCAAAAATAATATTAAAAAATGAGGCCAGTCTTAAACAACCAACAATATATTTTCTACAATTTATAATCAATACGCTTTTGCACTTCATTACTTGCATAAAACTAAATTTTATTGACGGACTGTTAAAATGACCATTTACCCCTTATTTGTTTTGAGGCAACTGCAATGATGATAGGTCTTCTGAAGTGGAAGAAATTCCTTATATTGAATATCTGAACAAATTTCTGCTTTTAATTGTGTTTATTGCTTCTTTATTATTTTAATAATTGCAAATCAGCGGGCCGTCTTTAAAATAGGCCTCGAGTAACGGAAATTTATTGCCAAGAAAGAAAGAAAATAACTACAAACTAAAGTATATAAATTACACTACAAAAATATATAAATAAACACAATTACATAAAAGACACTATTCTGATATGTATTGTTTCCTTATATTGTGAATATATTTGAAATACCTAGTAATGGCTGTTTCTGCAGTAATTTGGAATTTTGATAACTATTTTACTTGCGAGTCTAACAAAGTTTTTAATTTTCTTTATGACTATATGAATATGTAGTGTAAATTTCATCTTATTTTAGTTATTAATATAGATTATTGATGACAGCGTTTATCACTTCAAGAAATCTAAAGGCAATATTAGGTTTCAACATTTGTTTGACTGTAGACGTATTGACTTAAACTTCGTTAAAGAAAATCCTGAAAATTAGATGTATTAACTATAGCCTGCACGTGAGCCCCATTTTTGAAAGTTCTTTGTATTGCAAAATCTTACAAATAGACATGCAAATGCCAACATTTTATAAAGCTGTTAAAACCATAATTGATTTGTCACGCAGAAGTATGCTCATCTTAAACAAGGAATCAAAGCAAAATGCTGTTATTATCGCCATGCAAAGACTTCGATATTCCATATGAGTGTAGAATATATGTCAAAACATTAATTCATTCGCCAGTGTATACCCAAGGCAGAAAAACCATGTTCGTACATGCTGGTGTCAAATAAAATGCCTGTTATAACACCAGGATGACGTCAAATACATGATTCACGCTGCTAACATCAATACCAATTGAGCATTTTTTATGAGTCATAGTTATGAGGCGAACATGCCAATCGTCATCTGAAATGAATGTAGCTAAAGAAAGATCCAAATCAATAAAGAAACCGCACAGAGTCGAGGTCGCTAGAATATAGGAGAAAATTCATTGGTATGGCTGTGTCGTTTTTTTAGGAGAATACCAACTCTAAGTTAAACCCACGTCTTTTTTAAGAAACGGAGATGTAATGTAACGTGAACATAAACAAAGAGATCTGCAATATTATGCTGTCTCCAATTCAAAAAACCTCACCTAACTTTTATTAGATAAGTTCACAGTTATTAGTTAAACTGTGGCATATTTTCCATCCTATGAAATGATATAATACCTCACCTGTAACATTATTATTTGTATAAGGACCTCAACTGGTTAGTCATATGCAAAAATACCTCATGTGAAACAAAAAGAAATATAATTCAAAGGACAAACCTCATTTGCATTCAAATGCTTATTTGTGGGATGCAAAATATTTCGTTTGAAAAAAATACACAATGTAAACAAAAGTAATACAAAATTTTTAATTTTAAAGAATTTGATTTTATTAATAGATAACAAAAAATTGTTCAATAATTCGTGCCGCATTATTTTCTGCCGTTTAGTGTTCTTAGCAACTTATATTTTGCCCAATCTTCATTTGGAGTTTTTAAAAAATAATTATTTTTAAATTGAAGAAATTATTTTTGTTTTAGTAGCAACAAAAGTGTCATTCATTGAGCCATGGGAAGATGAGAGCTTCGCTGGCTACAATGGTAAGTGAAATATTTTCTTTGTTTTTATGCAGGTAGGCCATTTTTTGTGCATAAATCTATTGTTTATTGTTATTCATAACTATTTTGCTTGATCAATATGTAAGATCTCAAGCAAAGTTTTGTGTGTGTGGGGAATTTAAGGAAAGTTGTGTTAACCATGAAGGAAATAAAATCTTATGATTTTTATGATTAGTCACTTTCAAGAAAACCGCACACCGGCCGACGTACCTGGCCACTGCTCTTTGCTATTGTTGATATTAAAGTGGTTCATTGCTTGAAGCTGCTGTATTATCACACGAAGAAGCTCCCAATCGTGTGAATTGAACATTCCAAAAAGAACGCTGATTTCACGATTGCAGTGGAGGACACAATCGCGTAAAATTCCTACGGCTAAAAAGGCTGACATCATTCAAAAGAAGGGCTTTTAATACCGAGCATAATTGTATATTCTAGTTCAATTTACGTGTGAACAGTCATGGCACTGATCTCATTGACTAATTTCAACATTTTTTGCTCCATTCTATACTTTAGGTACCATATATGTTTGTATTTGCTTAAGGAAATGCTATGTATTATAAATTTTTAATTGTTCAAGATTTTCTTTGATTTGATTGTATTTGAAGTTGGTCTTTGCTATTATTGTTTTTCGCAATGTTTTTTTAAAAACATTCCGTAACCTAAATTGCAATTTTCAAGCTAATTTGGTTGTATTTTAGAATTTATAATTGATTCAATTTTTATATTAAAAACTCAGATAGTTTTATGAGCATTATGTCCAGTATGATGTATATTGCTAAATTAATGATATACTAAGCAAACATACCTCATGTGACAAAAATCCCTAGAAAATCGAGAGAGAAATATTCAACTTATAGATTGTAAGACAATCCCGCTCAATCTCGAGAATTTTGAAGAAAAATTACACATTTTACATTCCGACCAACACTTTGAATAAAACATCATTTCTCCAACATTTGCTAATTTACAGATTACTTGTTTTTGCATAAGAAACTAGAATACCATTTGCTGGTTGCCACCTATAAATTGATTTAAAGTTGACGTTATTTGAATACAAATTGTAGCCTTTGATTCTTGTACTCATTCCAAGGATCTCATGTTTAGGTTTTAACACTAGAAACGCGACGATAGGTCAAAATTACCTATATTTGTTTGCTTTATTATTCATTCAGCAAAAAACTAGCAGGTACATATACTTCGAATAATGTTGATAATCTCATTGAATTTGCTGATTGTAGAAACTTTGTTTCTATTCAATAATTTTCGGATTTGAAACATCAGATTTAGATTTATTCTGAAGGAGTACTCGCTGTTCTAGTGTTAAAAACACTTAAGCTATTCCTCAGGGTTGTACATTCATGTTTGCAAAAATGGTTTAATCACCCCGCAATAAGCGTTAATATGAGAATATATTCAATAAATTCCCTGGTTGGTGACGATTTTGTTCGAGATTTTTTCAATCAATCTTGCGCGCATACGACTACCAATGATGAATTATTCTCACTCCGAAACAATCAATGCATTCCAATGGTATTCTGCATTGAATCCCAACGCAACTTCAGTTCAAGTGGAGTTGTAGTCAATGTGGACAAAATACTCAGTACGTCAACCTGTCGTATCGTAGTATCTCTCAGGCAGCTTGCGCTCGAAATCGATTCGAGGAAGTTAATTCATTGGGTACCTTCCAACTACCTCCGGACTCCTTATCGCTCCTATCTTTCTCGTTCCTTTTGAGTGCTCAACGTCGTGAATGGTCATCCTCCGATATTCCCGAGCTCGATATATGATACAATTGCTCTTTTCTCGCTTGATCCTCCAACAATTTCATCTCTACAGCACCATCTACAACTTCTGAAAACTACTGTAAGGTGTTTACAGGTCTTGGTATAAATTTTAGGCTCCCAAATTCGACTGTTCCATGTTTTCGCACCTTTCTCAAAAAGATTTCTCATCTTGTTATTGCGGGCATATAATAAGTTATTCGCGACTTTGAACAACGAGCAACTACTTTTGTCCAATAAACCTGGATCAACGCATTTGGATAGACATTCTCTTTGGTCTAATGCTAACATCTTCCAGACTCAAGTTTTTTTTAAAATATATTCTCTAAGAATAGCTTCATATGCTATGAAAACGTAATATGAATATTTTATTTGAGATAATACAAAATTTGGACTAGGCGTAAAATTCATATTCCATATATATGAAGTCGGTTAGTTTTTCCATAAGATTTATACCTGCATTGTATTTCAGGTCTTTATTTTATGCAAAATGTTTGATTTCAATTTGAATTCTATAAGAAAACCAACATTTCTACTACACATTTAATCCTACAGGTTGTCAGTTTGAAAGGCGTTGAAATTTTGAGCTTCATTTTGGCCAAACTTTAGGAGCCCTGTTTCAAACTGGAGTTGAAAAATCCGCTTATTCTAATTTAGTTTATCAATGTGTCTTCTGTCATGTGAAGTCCGTTCCTAATGATAAGTCTCAGCGTAATATGCGTTAAATGGCAGAAAGACATCAATTGCAATGTTGTGTGTCTCTTGAATAATTTCCATTATCAATGTGGCCTTTACATTGCAGCGAAATAAATCAATCATTTTAAATTTCAGTTTCTTTATCAATTGCATACACATATTTTTTAACTTGAAATTCAATTAGTATTTAAAAAACTTGTTTAACTTGAAATTTTCTTAAAAATGTTCGCACTCAAACTAAATACTTGAACTCAATCCAAGTAGTAGAACTTAACTTGAAATCTCTGTGTTGTCATGTGGAAGTATAGGAGGGTGTAGCATCGTCACGTATGTATGCAAAGAGTTTTTTGTTTTAGTTTCTGAGAAAAGCACAATAATATTTTGCATTGTGTGAACATCGTGATGCAATGATCATAGTGTTAGCAACCGCAAATTCTGCTGTTTATGATTAGAAACTAATTAAAGTTGGGTGTTTTAGGTTGAATTAGGCGCTGCCTAAATGCACGTCTTTGTATTTGTTCTACTTTACGGCTATGAGAATGCCATAAGTCATTGTTAGGCTTATTATCATATTTTTTCTGTAGAAAAGGCATCGAGTTGAACAAGCCTAGTTGCTCCAAGGTTTGTTTACCATTTTTTTACGCATAGCGTTATACCCAACCACTTACAGTGAAGAGTGTAGACCTTTTGTTGCGTTTTTACGCATCCGACGTCCATCGTTCAAATAAGAATTCACAATTTCTTTATTCTACTCTTTCTTCATGCGTTTTGAACAGAAAGAATGATAGTAGGTTTTCAGCACTACATAGACATCAATATGTGGTTATCTTCCTATGTTCAAATAAGATGTAGACAATTTGTTTATTCTATTTTCAGGCTATATTGTAAATATCTTTGAAAGAGATAGAATGATAGTAGTTCTTTTCTGCACTACTTAGACATCAATAAGTGTTTGTCTTCCTATGTTCAAATAAGAGGTTATCATTTTGTTTATTCTATTCTATTTTCAGGCTGTATTTCAGATACCTTTTAAGCAGAGAATGATATAGATTTTTTCCAATTCCTAAGTATTAATAAGTGGTTATCGTCAAATAAGAGTTGAAGAATATTTTAATTTTAACTTATCTTTAATACATGCGATAATGGCGTTGTTAGAAGTTTTTTTATTACTTCACAAATTGCCTTTCCGCTCAATTCGTACACATTAACCCATTAATTCTCATGGGTGATTTGTTAACATTCTAACTGTCTTGATAAATGAATTTTACTGACTAGTATTGCTTAAAGATTTTTGAAGTCGCAGCAATATAGAGTAGTTTATAGTACCTTATTGCCAGTATACAGTTAAAGCAAAACATTTGCAACAATGATCTTTCATTCTTGTCATTTTTGTAGATCAATTCATTTGATGAGATTTACATAGTAAAGTACATAATGACCAATTCGTTTTTCATTACTTATACATGGAAATACGTCACTTCAAAATCAAGCTATTTGAACTTAGTTCAATTTTACTTAGAAATCGTTCCATATTGCTGATTTTTGCTACTGATAAATACCAAATTTTCAAAAAGCTTTGACTGCTAATATACAGACATTTATGATGTAACAAAGGAATGAGTTCATCTTCGTTCTATATATATAATCAGCCAAGGAACTTTTACTAATTTGGATGAAAGCATAAACAGCAATTATTTTCAAATAAGAAGCCAGCATCTTTAAAAGTGACATTTGTGTATTATGATACTGTTATTGGACCCATAAAAATCCGCATTACATTTTGCAGAAATAAATCAACGCAGTTGCTGTCAAATTATGGATTGGAGTCTACTTTCTGTTTAATGTTTCTTTTTTTGGGAAATCGGTTACAGACGATATCTATTTGTCAACAATAATTTTCTGTTCAATGTAGAGGACGGGCCTGTTAATAAGATTGGGTTTCAACAAGAAGACAAACTCCTCATTAAAACCTTGCAACGCGAAACTGGCTCAACGAAAACTAGTTTGATGTTGTATCGTTAGAATAATTGCAAAATGCTTAGAAGAAAGTGATCTAAATTTTTATTGTTTTTTCCGTTAGATTGTGCACCTAAACTTTTAAAGAATTGTCTACATCTATTTGGACACAATTTCCGTAGTCTGAATTCGCTCTTTCCAAAATGATGTCGCAAGATTTTCGATGATTTTTTTCTAAGCAATTGCGAAAGTCTATGGAAACTGTTTTAAATGAGACTTCTTGATAAAGCTTTTGTACGACCATAGGTTTAGCGTTGGACCTTAGTCTATTTTATAGAGGACGCTTACATTTTGAATGTCTCGCATTTGCAGATGTTTCAAAAGAACATTTCACGTTTGACGAGAAGTCATTGCAAGAAAAAAGTTGGTTTTTTCCAGAGACATTTAATTACAATTGTAATATGTTGTAATGAAATGAAAATAAGATTTTATAGCTTATTACAATGAATAAAAAATTGAAAACTATTTAAGCATTCCAAAATAGTTTTCTTGTGTCCTAAATCTTGAAATAAATTCCATTACTACTATTTTTATTAATTTCATTTATCCATTTTCTATGAATAGTAGCAAAATTAATATTATTTAGATTATTGCCTAACATCATATTACAAAGTTAGCTTTTTCAATCAACACTAAAACTGCCTTCTGTAGTGTCAGAGCAGAGTCCAACAGTCCAATAATAAAGAAGCAATTTAGTTCATGTCAGCAAGTTTTGGACCCGGAAGCTTAGTCGAGCATGTCAGAGATTGTTCTCGAAGCTTTCTTGAATATTTATATCAGCAAATCAATTCGAATGGCATTGTGCACCTTGGTGTGAATGGGTAAGCCCTTTAGTTTCTTTATTAATGTTTGTAAGCTTACTCAAAGGATCCAATTCTTCGTCCAACTAATTAGTTATATTACTGTTGGTAGAATTCGTTATTAAATCAACTTGAATAATATTTAAAATTTTACAAACTAATTCAAAACATATATATTTAGAAGTAATTGAAAAATTTACACTTGTAAAAGTGCTTTTGCGATTAATATAAACTTAGAAACAATCTTCTGGAAAGTAGTTGTAGGCTTTGCAAATTTTTTAATTTGTAGTATATTTACTGGGTTGTGAACTGACTTAAACTTAATATATATTATATATATATATATATATATATATTATTTTATTTATTTATTCCCTTAAATTCTTGTACAAACTAATTGTAAATAGGAATGAATAAATTACAAAAAAAACGATTTAAAAACAACTAGAAATTTTGGGCAAATCCCATAGTTTATAAACTCGCAAGCAGCGGGGAAGAAACTCTTCTTGTAGATGGCAGATTTACAGTAAGGAGGACTAAGTCGGATCCTTGTCGATGAGGATAAACTAGTTGCCGTAAGAAATTTTTAATACAGTGGGTGTGTACCATCCTGAAATATCCTGAATACAGTTTTTCTAAATTGGTCGCAAAATTGATTATTTATGTGATTAATTATGTAGTCTTTTGAAATTTTATTTTTAATTGCATAAAATTTCAAATATTTCTTGACAGGTCGTCTTTGTTTATCATTTATTTCGAGTATCCAAACTTCTGCTCTATATAAATAAATAAAAAACTATCATTGTTCTACTGCGATCTAATAAAGGTAAGACAAACATTAATTTCATAATTAACCCTCTTTATGATGCATGATGATATCTGTTTATTCCATTTCAAGTCGGTTTCTATAAGTAAGCCAAGGTACTTAACATCATTAGCAGGGCAAACCAATTCATCATTAATAGAAATTTTCGAAGATCCAATTTCACGCAATTTAGCGTCTTTGATGTTGGGATAGGCAAACGTTAATTCAATAGATTTTGCAGAATTGAAATACAAATTCTTTTCTTCTGACATGTTTGCTATATCATTCACAAAACCAACGTACTTTTTTATTGCTTTTTGGTTTTTTATTTGACATACCACATAGTATTCGGGTATCATCTGAGTATTTCGATATGTCAACATTAACACCATCCAGTCCTAATTCATTATTGGATATGAAATTAGTTTCATCCGTAAAAAGTGGTCCACTCATTTGCCTCCTTGTGGGACACCAACGAAAATGTTAATTGGTGGTGAGTACGTATTATGTGATGCCTTAAACTGTTGATTCCAGTTATCCATGTAACCATAAAGCCAGGCTGAGAACCATGGAGAAATGTTTTTATCCGATTGAGGATATGATGTTGCAGAACCGTATTGAAGGCTGATGTCTAAAAATAAGGCTTTCACTATTGTAGTTTCATTTAGATTAAGAAAACATCCAATAAAGTCAATCGTACATATTAATGCATCAGTTTCTGAGCGATTTTTCTTGTATGCAAATTGATGAGGATCAGTAAAATCACGAGTTTTGTCTAAAAATTAACATAAGCCAAACTTGTCCAATGCTCTGGCTGAAATTAAAGTGATGGAGATTAGCCTAAACTTAGTGTAATTAGATGGATAGTCTTCATTACTTTTAGGAATGAGTGTGATTAGTGCTCTTTTGTGTATTGCCTTGGATGTGACATATTACTAAAACTGCTTTGAAAAATTTGCGCATTTGGTTCATTCACCTCAGAAGAAAATGACTTAAACAGCCGTGCTGACAGATCACTAATACCGCTTGAGATGTTAGTAGCTATTAAACTAAAAACCCTCTTTATATCTTTCTCAAGTATAACTGAAAAATCAGTTGGTGTATCTGCATTGTTTAAAAATGGAAATTCAAAATATGAGTATCTAATCTTGTTAATGTTGAAACCCGTAAAATATTTATTCATATCATGTGCTAATTGAAACGTATTTTGTCATATTTGCTTCTTATGTCTTGTATCTTGTCTAATTTCATTAACAAGTATATATATATGTATATATATGTATATACATATATATATATATATATATATGTATATATAATATTTCTGAGACTAATTTGACTTTGCTAGTAAATTATTTCTGTAAATTCGATAAAAGGCAGTTTATTAATAACATTGAAACTTAAATTTCAATAACAAAAATGGAAAATGTGATTTACTCGTTTTTATGTTAATCATCTATGTTCTACCTGCATCTATATGTAGTTTGTTAGTTTTCAAAAACTTTATCGCCTGGTGCAAATAGATACTAAAACAAAAGTGATACTTTGAGTGTTGAAATCTGTAAAAAATAAGTACTCTGATGTTCGAATGGTTGAATTAATTTATATACAGATGCTGTTTCTCGTTATGGTTAAGTGATAAATTCCCCGAATTTTCACATTAGTAAAGTTTGGTGCTACGGATGCTTTTTTCCACGGTTTTCGATAGTCATCAATATCTTCTTTTGTTCTTGTATTATAAGCGCTTAAAAATTAGTTGTAAAACCATAATTAGTGTTGTGCTGCTTGATTTTGCGGTATGTTGACGATCATGAAGACCCACATAATATATTAAAATGAGAAATACCCTACAAACTTTACAAATCTCCATTCAACAAAACTATAAGCTTTTGTATCCGCGATTCAGCATCAAATCTGCAATTGAAACACTTAGATAATCCAACCCTATCAGTCATTATTCGACTACAAGCACATGGTTCATGTCATGGCAGATGCTTCATGTGTTCTCGAAGGCAACACCAAAGAGAATTGTTTTTATTATAGTCCATTTGTGTGTCCATTACATTGACGAACATCAATGAGTAGAATGATTTTGTTTCAATAGCAATAAATTGTTTGAGGCTCAAGTCTGATTTTTTGAAATGCAATATAAAATTTATGATACATAATCACACTCGTTTTCTTGATAATGCTAACTTCATTGTTCACCGTTTATGATAGTGTCATTGCAAAAATCCTTAGAATGCAAAATGCACTCCCGAACATTTCAACTATTAAAAAGCGTAACGACAACAAACTGTTAATAAATTAATGTTTGATTGTCACATTCTATCGTTATTAGTTTTAAGTGTATTTTATGTTATCACTCATTTTTACTCTTTAAGGCCCATAAGGGAACCGAAGTTGTTTTAGTAGTAAAGAGTGTATGATTTGCATTAAACAGATGGTAAGAAGAACCCTATTAGCAAAATTTAATTTTGAAATGCATCTATGATGCCACACTTGGGTTGTACTTACAGTTTTTAAGTGAATCCATTCATGGTTGCCAAAAATGAATGACAAGAAACTAGAATCAATACAATATTTTTCACACAAATTAGTTGATAATGCCTTTTTTAAACCCATGATCCGTTTTGTTATTTTTATTTCCAAATAAGTGATCAAATTGATCAAACAGGAATATGATACTCAACTAAAAAAGACAAAAATTTGAGGAGCAATTAACAATTTGGGTGAAACTTTATAAATGTATTAAATTTCCATTATTATAGATTAGTCATGCAAAATACAAATGCACTGTAAATAATTGCAGTCTAGAAAAACGGATTTGCTAAGGTGTGAGATATATGTACCCGACCCGACTCTAACAATTTTCGTTTTGGGTCTAGTCAACTTGAGTTGTGTTAATTTGATATTGAATAACACATGGTGCGTTTGCGTAATTGAAAATGTAAATATAATTTTCTGATTGAAAAATTTTTCATATCCCTCTGTGGTTGAGCCATATTGTCTAGCGAATGATCATAAGTATGATCAAAGCTTTCAAAGTGATTGACGTTGGTAGCTGCAAGTAGGAGTCAGATTAAGATGGTTTTTGATTTTCAACATAAAAAGTTTCACTTTGTAGTTATTCATAAAGGCTACGTTAAAGCTTCATTAGCCTTCAAATTGGTAAACAAACTTCATACATTTATTCAAATAATCAGTTGACCAGGCATTGTTTTCCTGAATTTAATAAAACCAACATGGATTGGTTAATATGATATACTATACTATACTATAATTTTTAATTAGAAATTGTTAACCAATTACAATAGTGTATGGTAGAATTCATTTTTTATACTAATAAAATAGTTTTAATAGTGATAAATGTTATTTAATAGTGACTTTACATTTATGATATTGATAGGCCTATGTAGGTATACAACACTCGAGGTTCGAAATCCGACTCGACTCTACCCGAATAAAAATATCTCGACTCGCAATACCCCATTACCACCAAGCTCCAAGAGTTTAAACGGTATTTTTTCTTATTACTGAATTTTATGTAATTATATCTGAAAAATAGATAAGATGCTCGTGGAAGTCTAGCGGGTTAAAAATGAACGTGTATTAATTTTTACTTCAAAATGGATAGTTCTAATCGTTGCTTTATTGGCCAATTGCAAACGTATTTCTAAAAATAATTGCAAAATTAGTTAAAACCAAGTTGTAGTTTATTTTACTCTCTCAAGTCCATTAAATTGGCTATGCAAAAAATTTGTTATATTGTTTCTTTGACTTGGATAAGCTTTACAATATATATTTCATTATTTTTTTAATATGAATCTTATCTTAAGCAAATAAGATTTGCTATATTTTTCTTGTTTACCGAAACTTCGAAAACCGTTGGATAGAAGTGGCTATCTTAAGAGGCCGGATGAGCTATCTACATTAAAATAAACCGTTAAAGATAGATCTGAACACTAGGTATTAAGCGAATTTTAAGCTTTTTTTAAAAATTGGAATTGTTAATGAAAAATAATCAATATTTCAGGTTCTTTGGGCATGGTAAAACATTCTAAACACAGTTTCAGTATTAGGTTTAAGCATGTTCACCAATAGATTGTTCTTATCTCAGAATTTCCTATTTCATAATAGGTTTGGAGAAAATTGCTTTAAAATTTCGAAAAAACAATTGTTCTTCATAAAGTGTAAGGTTAAGAGAGTTATCCATTCAATTAGTGCAATTTTGTTTGGTTAGTTTATACAAATCCAAAGAACTTTTATGATTCTCCATGTATAACTGCCTGACTATGTATTCCCCATCGAATTGATAGTAACTATGCTAATTTCCTGTTGTTTTTCTTAAAATATTTTTTGAAATCTTCAAAAAAATCAAGCTTTTTCTAATTTTAAATAAATGTTCATTTTTTGGTTTCATGGGATTGGATTGTTTTATTATGCTGCTGTTATCATTTCTATCTTTTGTGATCAGATGAATGGATTGTGAAAATTGTAAAAAAAAGATTTCTCAAATTGATCCATCAAAACGTGATATGAAATTGCTGAACTTTTGTGAATATTTTCATAAAGATTATTTTTTGTTGTTTTCATGAGAGAAAAACATTTTTTTCAAAATATTTTCTGATGTCCTTTGAATAAAAGGCATCTTAAAGAGACTAGCTCTCTCAAAAATATTTACATTCATTTTTATTATTAATGATGTAGAAAAATTTGATATTTAAATTTTGCGGAAAAGTTTACTGATATCCCCTGAAACATATTTTTTACATGAAATTTCAATGCATAACTACCATAATTATTACAATCATTGTCAGTTTCTTAGTCCTATTTTTACCAGCGTTACTTTAAAAACAAACCTCTTTGTTCACAATACAATCCAAGCCTGTTTGGTATGGACACTAGAGATTAGTGCGGCGCAATAATACCGCGGTATGCGCTGGTTAGCGGTAGAATTAAAACAACTTGCGGTGGTATAAAAGTTATACAGATAAAGTGTTTTGTATTAACATTTAAAACTCTTAGTATTTCTCAAAAAACTGGTCATGAAGCAAAACTAAGGGATTTCACATACAAAATATTAAAAGAAATTTTTTACATTTCATGGGCAATTTGATACTGCCCTAATAATATTGAACGAAATAACAAAATACCCAAGTATTTGTCTTCAAGCTTTGTACAAATTATCAATAACCAAAATCCTAAAGAAGCAATTCAGAAATATCTATCTTTTCTTATGAAGATAAAGATCGCCATTGTTGCGATATACAGCGGTAAAATTTCATTTATTGCGGTGGTTAGCCGTGAAGTTTTTTTACTGTGGTGGAAAAATTTTTTTCAAAACCTGTACCGCGCTCATCTCTAATGGACACATCTATGGGATTGTTCGCACTTATTAAATAAGTGTGAAGAATTATTTTGCTACTGAAGTATATAAAATCTATTTTTTTCAATGAAAAATCCGATTTTGTTAAAAAAATTCAAATTAATACCATACCTAATGTGTTTAGATAATGAGTCTGCCTATTTAAAGACGAAAAAGTGGAGACAATTTTCAGATTTTAGGTATATTCATTAGTTCGCGAATCGTGAGTTGTAAGCGGTTAAAAATTTGTTGAGGAAGCCATCACAGATTTTGAAAAATTCCTTGTTGAAATAGGATTAAGATTTGGCCATTTAGATCCTCACCTTTTATAAGTTTGTGTATTTTATCTGATTTTTCAAAATATCTAAGATGCCTGTAGGAATTCTGACACTGTATTTATTTCTAATTAATTTGTCCATTTGTTTTCAATTCACACCTAATATGGGCACATATTGCTTAACTTTATGATGGTGTGAAATAAATGAGTAAACAGTTGGTGTTTTTTCGGGCTGTGATTTATGTAGCATAACACGTGGTGTGAAAATTAAAGACGAAATAATTCCTGCGCGCATTTGCCACTATTTCGATATTTACAATGTGTTGCTATTCGACTTGGTTGGGCCAGGGGAGTTACTTGTCGACACGTCGCTACTAAATGGAAACATTGACGTTGGACAGTAAAACGGAAGTTAATAAACCATTTCAAAGCGGTACCATTGATAAAGTAAAAGATACCATCATTGTAATATATAATATTCTATCATTCGTTTCACCACCCGTATAATCTGTTAATTCAATTTAACCGTCAGTTAGACGCTTTGTAGGCTGCAATCAGTTGTGTGTTTGATACTTACAAAGTACCAGCCTGCTTCACCCGCTAAGCTAGTTAAATAGGTTACCCGTTACCATATATCTTAAAAGTTAACAGTTGTAATCTATCCACAATAAATCTTCCACCGTTCTAAAAACGTAGTAATTGAAATTAGTTGATTCTTCTATAACTACTCACAATTGTGTTATAATTTTCTCTTTCTCTGTTTATTGATAAAAATCTTAAAAATATGAAGTTCTTGACTGTTAACTTATTTATATTTTTATATGTATATGTGAATACAATTATATTTGTTAACTTATTAAAGCTATTGATTCCAAGAATGTACTATTAATTATGATCTATATAATTGGAAAGATCAAAGTATTGATATCCACTTCCTGTTGAGAATTTCGGACTTTAAAATGGATGCCAGTATGTAGTTTAACCTATGAAGTTTTAAAAATGTTGCTGTTAAATTTTTTATATTATATAGAAAGCATTCTATTTGGTAAATTCTAATATACATAGATAAGCAAGTAGGTAATGAGAAAAAACTTTTATATATATATATATATATATATATATATATATTTCTAAGATGTGTACACCCAGAAAACATTCATCTTGGCGTGCTGTAGGCTCTTCGACACTCTACACCTCCCCATAGTGCACACTGTCAATTAAAGGGTGCGTATATCTACAATAAAAATATTAAAATTTTTTGGAGTCTTAGTGTTTATAAAACATCATAATTTAGCTGGAAATTTATGATTTAGTGAAAAATACTTTAGTTTTAAGCATTTTTTCCTTGAAAAGCTCTTTCACTTCTTTAAGTGTTTATATCTTTTTTTAATACTCCATTTAATTTAATTGCCTTTTTAAATTTGTAGCAACAATATTGAATTCAATATTTTGCTATTGTATTTAATTAGAATTCTTTGTTGCGTGATTTAATTTGGTCAAAGGAATCGAAGTTTTGTTGCTGCTCTTTACGAGGTGTATGGTATTCACGTTATTGTGCCCACGATCTACTGAATCCAAGGAGAACAATACCCAAGGTTACGAATTGTTGAACAGTTACCAACTGCTACACTTTCGGTGCATCTCGTTTACCAAATTCGACCCACTTCACTGGAAGATCTCAAAAAATGCTTCAAAAACATAATCACCGAAATCCGAGTGAAAGTTGTCGGAAATCTCGCCTTGAATTAGTGGTAATCATCAATGAATGCAGAAAAAACGGCAAGAAGCATATTCAAAATTGATTACTTTTTTGGGCTTTTGGCAGTCAATGTTTTTTTCAGAAACAGTAATGAAATAACATGAGAATACAAAATTCTTCTCTTTCATTTTCAAATTCTTTATTTCAAAAACTCTCTTGAAAATTGGGTCCTTATTTCCAAAATTAACTTTCAATATTACGATTACAAAATTTACTACAGATATAAGCATTTAAAGATGTGAAGGAATTTTCAAGTGATTTATATATATATATTATTAATATATATATATTTAATATTTACATTTTGATAACTATAAGGTATTAGTCATATAAAAATTGAAACTTGGAATTAGCGAAAATGGATGTATTATATTAAATTATAAAATGTAATTAGGATACATGAAAAATAATCAATATAAAATGTCCAATAATATTTAGTGAATCGAATAAAAGTTTCATCTAGCTTTGGGAATTAAACAACAGCTAAAATTGAAAATAATTTTATGTGAGAAAAACGAAACAAAAATAAAAATTAAGGCAAGCGGATTAAATGCGGTTAACGGCATCCTTTCATCTTCGAGATGTGCAAGTTTCCAACATCTGCTCACTGTGACCTAGAATTGGCTTCATTTAGTGTCGGCCATTTGTTTTAAAAAGGTCTTAACCCACATATTGTAGTTATATGGGACAAGAATGTTTTGCTATTTCAGATGTGTTGAATTCTGTATAAATTTGCAGAAACGCGAGTAATCGGTTGGTATTATTTTAAGGAATATAAATAGATAAATATTATATTGAGAGGCAAGTGTACATTCTATGGGTATAAAGAAATGAGCTGCTAATGCCAGTAATTTGATTGGCAGAACTTACTAAGTATTTTGAAAATAGTGATTTGATTGGCTAATAGTATCACAGCACCGAGGTGAAAGGGCGTGGATTGGTAGATATAAAACCGGTCAGACTAATTCAAAACAAAAGCGCCAAGTGATTATTAGTTTATTATTTACTCCAAAGAGCAGACCCTTGGTTATCAATTAGTTAAAATAAATCCATTTAGCTCTCTGTCGATGCCACCAGTTGTCGGAAGCGAAGTGTTCATGTCGCCGGCCGGTCCTTGGGTCCAAAACCCCACCTATTATGAACAGGCCTTTATAAATCACCCAGGTACTCATACTCCAGCTACACATCAGAATATGTTTAATGCATTTCAACATCCGGATAAATATTTAAATCCAGAGGCAGTAGCACATCCTACATACATTCAAGATCCAAAAATTAGCGAACTCGTCACTTCAGGATTCGAAAACCCTTGGAATATGTATCCACCTAGTTCACACACCGGGTACATTTCAGCAACCAGTCCAGACTACATTCAACCAATCACTAATGACAAGCATTACATCCTACCACCTGCCACACAACCTGGAATCCATCAGCATTCAGAGCATGCATTCATGTATTCAGATATCAAACCAGCTAAAGAAGAAATAATCTCCCACGATTTACCATATTGTGATAAAAGAACTTCACCTGCTCAACTTCCAATTAGGGATAATCGGTTTGATATGGGATTATCCAAGAATTCATGTTATTCTATAAATACTAGTTCCTGCAATGTCACACCAAAATCCTCAATGAAAGAATCTCCTCTAGAATCTGATAATTCCAGCATTGATGGTTCTCCTGGTAAGCTCAAACTTTTACTTACTTTTTAATATTATGATAACGCAGAATGATTAACAAAAAAAATTGCATCAAATTTTAAACAACTAAAAAATTTATTAGTGCTATCCCAATAAAAGTTCATTAACTTTAATATTAAACATTGTATGTTGTAACAATTTGAACATGTTGGAAATAGGTAGAAATAGTATTAGTCGGAATTCTTTACTCTTAATCTCTGTTTATATTAGAATCATTTAATATATAAACTTTAATTTCTTCAATTGAGGACTTGTTATCTATTTGTACACCAAACTATATAAATTAATTTTTTACATCTTGATAAAAAAATACGTCTAATTTATTTGTAATAATATTCAATTTAATTTTTCAAATTTTTTCAATATTGTCAATACATTCAACATTTTGTTAATATTTTTGAATATATTAGATAAAAAATGATTGAACTTTAACATTGAAAGAAAGTTATGTGTATGCTTAACCTTGCATGAAAACTTGTTTCCAAACATTTATTATTCCAATTATATGGCTAGTCAATCTTAGCAAAACAAATCCAAAGCCTGGAGAGGTATACGCTTGACCCTGCTACATATAAACAAGTTAAACTTAGGAAATTGACGCTTTATTTATTTTCGGAGACTGTTATGTCAAAATACTGCTTGTTTACATAGTCATGGGTTCGAAGTTTGTATTTAAAATTGAAAGCTGGAATTATAACTTAGTTATGTGATTGTGATATGTCTAAATATATCTGAAAACCAGTGTTGATAACTCCAAATTTTAACAGATTTTTGCAGCTAAAATTTTAAGTAAATAGAAGAAATGAACTAAAGTAGGGAGAAATGATTTGTTATTTTGGCAGCAAACGATTAAAGTAATTTAATAATTTTTTATCTATAAATAGAAAGCCCTAAAGTAGTACTAAAAAATTGAAATTACTGTTAAATAAATTGGCCTAACGAATGTTTATCGTCATTATATTATGACTGAAATTCCCTGGTCAGTAGAAAGTTTCTAGGTCTATTTAGAATGGCTATGTTAAGCGTACACATTTTCTAGTGAGATACTGAAATTGAAAAAATTAAAATTGTTTTCTTATTATTTTTTAGAAATTTAATAAAATAATATTTAAGTTCTAACTAAATGTTTTTATCTATATGTTAATTGATGAAAAATTAAATAAATCTTATTTAGAAATGCCATCTAATCCAGGAAACATGCCATCACTGGCTCTCAATCAGCAGAACCCTTCTTGGTTGAATCGCAACACTACGCGGAAAAAGCGACGTCCTTACACGAAAACACAAACCTTAGAATTAGAAAAAGAATTCCTGTACAATACCTACATCACACGTGAAAGGCGACTCCAAATCGCTAAATCCCTTAATCTCACTGACAGACAGGTTAAAATTTGGTTCCAAAATCGACGAATGAAAATGAAAAAAATCAATGCCAGTCAGCAGCATAACATGCCGTCTGCGCATCTCGTTGTATAACATGTGGACAATGGACATGTTTTATTGGTAAACATCACACGCATAGCTTTATATCGACATGCAGTAGTAGCAGATATAAACTTAACTCTGCAAATGATAGCTTTATGAAGTAAGACTAGAAATAGAAATGTGTGTATATATTGCAGTTATCACTTGTAGTCCTTCAATATTTTGTAGGACTCTAAACCCAATAGAGATGATTTGCCCAATTTGTTATTTTGTAATTTTTTTATCTAAATATCTGCTGAAAATCTATTTTTGTTAAACTTCTTAGTATTTCCTTCACTTTATTCTCGTTTGACTCCTAGATTTTTTCAACTTTGCGCTCAACTTTTTGTGGATTATAAAGTTCACAACAAAAATATTTTGCGTACACACTTTCAACTTTGCGCACAACTTATATTCGATATCCAATGGAATAAATCTAATAATTTACTCTAATTTTTTCCAACACTTTAAATACAGATCTATTAAAAATAAATCTATAAAAAATTACACTATGTTTAAATAATATATATTTTAAAGAAATTACGTTAATCATTAATACTATATCATGGTTCGTACGCAAAAGTATTCCAACAGTCACAAACTTTTCCTATGCTCTTAAAGACTAACTTAGAGAATTTACAAAGACCCTTTGTGATATATTTTTTTAATCAATCCAACAACAAGTGTTTGACATAATATTTTATTGATATATTTTTAATAATACTTTAGCATAGTAAAATCTCTATTAATGGACACCTTTACTGTATATGTATTTTCATCTGGATTAGAAATCACTACATTTAATTGGCATCACGTATTACCACATGTGTTCTCCGTATATTTCGTCACCGTCATTCACCATATTTTACTTAATGGCCATAACATATGGACGAAAGTTAAAATATGGCCATTATGGGCTGCTAAAAAATTTCGCCTTACCATATATGGCCATACCATAAACGGCACCCCTGATTCTTATTATATTCGAAAAGTAAACAATGAGTAATTAAAACTATGCGTCAGAGGGTACGTTGTGCGAGTGCGCCAAACCCTGCATACAAGAATGAATGAATACTACAATTATTGAAACACAGGAAGATTATGGGATGCAAAAGTAAAAATATTTTAGAAAATTAATAACAATAATTTTAAAATTGTTATTATAATATAATAATTATATCATCTGTTAATTAATAACAATAATTAAAATCAAATGTTTTACTCTTTTTATTAAAGAAAAGTAGTTTTTTACAAATTTTCTCCAATGCACTCCTCAGAAATAGATTATTGAATTAAAAGTTCACAACAAAGTTGGAATCGCGTACACACTTACAACTTTTCTTGTGCGCCTCATTAAATCACGAAAGGTTGCGCGCAAAAGTAGAACCAATTTAACTTCTCAAATTAGGTTGCGCGCAAAGTTGGAATCGCGTACACACTTACAACTTGGAAAGCAAAATTTAATTTTCCTTTATCATTACTGTATATTTTTTATATTTAGCAAACTTTAAGTAGTTTTCAATACATAGAGAATTGTCACTTATTTGTATCCGCTCAAATTCTCACTAATTTTCAGATTTCAAGACATTTAGCTCAGAATTTGCAGTGACTACTAACGCTGCATTTCATTGGTGCTTAGCGATCTACCTTAATAAATCGATTTTTTTAAATTTTAAATTGTTTACATGTTGTAAATTTTTTGCATATGCAAGGCAATTTAATAAAGCAGATATCTTGATATTCAAAAAATAAATTAGACATATAATCGAAATTTCAATAAATATGGCATGAAAACCATGATATTATCTTCAATTTTTGTTGCAAGCATTAATGAGATTTATTTTTAAATAAACGAGAAAAAACCTAATATAATCTCCCTCAGTTACTTCAATGAATTTGTTTATCAGTTACTAATACTTGCAAATGTCCGTCCGGTAGATTATGTTAATTCAAAACATACTCATCTACGCCTTATGTCTGGGATTTGACAGAGACTTTTAAGTAGTGTTACTAGTTAGAGGTTTATAGAATTCAGTTATAAATAATATTAATTGAAACATTGAACTGGGTAATTCCAATCGCCAAATAAGTGCCAGTGCAACCAAATTTATTACTGTTAAATGTATCACTCAACGATCAATTGAACAATTTGATATTCATTTTGTAATAAAATTTATAAATAATTTATGCGCGATCAGAGATGGACACGGGTTGAATTTTTCAGGCCCGGCCCAGTCCGACACGTCAACTATTATTTCAAGCACGTTTTAGAGCCGTCAAAATTTATTGATCAATTTCAATACATTAATTTTTGCCTGTAGCACTAAGTCCAATTTGACTAAAATCTCTTTCAAACAGTAGAATTTGCTTGGATGGCATATATTTTCAATGCAACGTTACGGAAAGTTGGATATGTGCCTCTAATTTATTTTCCATTAATTAAGTTATATCAGTTAATTAACTTTAAAATTGTTATATTGGACAAAGAACTTAACTGGTACATTAAACGAAGAACTACTTAGGCTAATTTTAAATTCCATTCACAAAAATGCAATCAGATCTTCTGTTACGAAATTTTTTTCTAATTATAGCATACTTAAGTAGTTTAACAAATACAATAAATAAATAAATCGAAAATTAAAAGACTTCAATTAGTTATTTTAGGTTAATACTTATCTAATTCCAATCTATAAAAATATGAAATTTCAAAGTTGAAACATTTTTAAAAATGCATTGAGTTGAAATTTAAAATTGATCTATTGAGAAAATAATGGATTTGAAGTGTAATGGAGGATTGGAAGTTCATAAAACATTCTTTTATTCATTTCAAGCAAATCACGCTGTTAAAATAGCTTAAAGTTCTGGAAGACTTGGCTATGAAGTAATTTCATTTATCAATAAAATGTAATAAAACATAAAATTGTATCATAAAACTAGGCATACATTACGCATAGACATAATAGTTTCACGTACCTCTACTGTTGATAACATTTTAAATTGAGACATGGCTTTAGTTGACGCGGGATATGATGTATTGAAATTTCCGTGAACACACGTTTCTTTCATATGTTAAACAAAAATAAATCTAATGGAATAATATTGTAGGCCATAAAAATTGCCCATTCCCCTCCCCCCAATCCAACCATTGGGAATGGTCTTGTGCTCTTCAGCAATGAAATAAGCTGTGTGATCAGTAGGCCGACCAATTATGCTTTATCAAAATATCTTTTTATCGCATAAATATAACGTATAAAATATTCAATTATGCTTTATCATTAAAAATTCATTCCTTATAGAAAATGTATTTTATCACAAAGTTCTATTAATTCAACACAAAGAACTAAAAGGCAAGCACTTCCTGAATTAGATCAATGATTTTCAAAGCTTAAAGTGAATAAAAAGCTTATCAACAACTACAATTATATATATATATATATATATATAAAATGGAATAATCGGTAATATCTCCACGAGTTTTTATTCTATGGACTCCGCACCTAGGTCATTCGATTCCAAATTAAAAACTACATCTTTCTAATGTCAATAAGTATGACTCAAAATAGAATACAAACTACACTTCGAGAAATTTGGCTTTAGACTTAATTTGTATAAGAAACCAATTCCGTCCCCATGACTTTCACGGGGCACATTCATAAAACCATACTCCATAGGGCAAAGCAAAT